>WUAT03470204.1:0-22977 GCA_010015005.3 Ulmus americana
AAAATATGAAGACAAAAAGGTGCAATATTTTTTTGACTGACTAAGACAAGCCCCCCTTTTTGCCTTCTAAATTTTTTTTTTTTTTTGGTCCGATGTAACTTTTTTTTTTAATGAGTCTTTTTTAGTAGGGATCCCATAACTTTTTATAAAATTATATTTTATGGTGTTGACCCAACTATCTTTATAATAAAATGGGTATGTTTGAGACGCGATTTAAACAGGATTTTGGTGATTTGAGTAGAATAATTTTTTGAACAAGATTCTAAATTTTTTTTTGTAAAAGTAAGTGGGGTCCACAAGATTAAAAAATAATTTTATGTAAAAGGTGGTCGGAATATTAATAATATAATGTAAAATGTGGTAGGGTTTAGGTGTGTAAGATGTAAAAGGTGGTAGGGTTAGGTGCGTAAGATGATAGAATAAGATAGGATGATGTAAAAAGTGGTGGAGTCCACATGATATAATAGAATATGATAATTGTTAGAATAAGAAAAAAAAACAGATATTTTGAGAATTTTAGAGAATATGATAGGATTTGAAATTTTTTGGGTAGGGTGTAGATCAAAGTATTTTTTTTTTTATACAAAAATTCTGTTTAGAATACTCTGAACCAAACAAGAATCATGCTTAAATTGCTCTGTTTAGAATACTTTGAACTAAACAAAAATTATATTTAAAATACTCTGTTTAGAATGCCTTATTTAGAATGTTGAACTAAACAACCAATATATTTGGATTTTATTTTATTTTATTCTTTTCCTATCGGTAGGTATTCATCAATAAATTTGCTACCACATCATATTTTCTACGATTTTTAAGTATGTTTTTCTCTAATGTCTTAGGAATATTGTTATAAAGTTTTGTTCTAATCCAAGTTTTCGTTTAAGAGGTATAATAAATTTTGTATTGACTGTAATATAATTTCTATCAAAATTTGTGGCTAGTACAGGGAACTTCATATCTCTTAAACAAAAAATCGGATTACAAAACTGTTTATAAGTATAATCTTAAGACATTAAAAAAACAATATACTAAAAAATCATCTAAAAATATGATGTAATTGAATATTGATGAAATACCTACCAATAGGGATAAAAATAAAATAAAATAAAAAACTATTGAACAGAAAATCTATATATATAGGTGATTCTACAATACACACAATAACTTTATTTGTAAGGATACAAACAAGATCTAGACCATTAGATACAAAATTAATGGTTTAGATCGTATTTGTATCAATACAAATAAATTTAATGTGTATATTATAAAATGACCTGATATATATATATATAGATGAATGGAACTTGGTGATGGTGACGAAATGCAAGCATATAAGTGATATATATATGGATAGATGAATGGAACCCGGTGATGGTGACGGAATGCAAGCAAGCAAGTGGCTGGTAGGTCCAAGGCCCTAAATGGGGCGGGTTGGGGCAGAGGCCAACTAGCATAACAACTCTATTTTGGCTATATACACGATACTGTAGTTGTAATTTGGGCAGCATAACACCAAGTATGGAAAGATTATGACAACATGGTGGTTAAGTTTGAGGTGAGCTAGCTTATTAGGGGATTTTTTTCTTGGGGACTAGATTAGCTAGAGCTGCGAGTTCAAGAGGTTCCACTAAGCAAACTAATGGCTAAACAAGGCTAGAAAATATGGGAGAGAGAGGTGGTATGCTGGAGTGAAGAAGGTGTGAATGAAATGGGAAATGGACCCCCGTTTATGGTTTTTTGAGATGGAGGTGTAAATAAATGGACTTTTTTGGGCATGTTGGTTTTAATTACTCAGAACCTTAATTTTTAAGATTTGAGTCACTCGGTGATTCAAATTAGTATTTCTTTAAACAATGATTCAAAATTTAAATTATAAAACTTGAGTTATTAGATGACTCAAATTCATTGAATTAGAATTTTGATTTTATGAGAATTTTAATTATAATTTTAATTCTAACTCAAACAATGAAATGACTTATATTTTAATTCATTCTTATTTCTTTTATAACTCAATTCAATCTAATTTATCCAAATACAAATTCAAGTTTTTAAAACTTGGATTCTAATTTCATACATCTTTCTAAACTCAAATTCAAGTTTTATAACTTAAATCACATAATTCAAATTCTAAAATTTGAATTGCTAAACCAAACGGCCCTTTAATGATTGGAGTTTGAAAGCTCTTTTAAAGATGAGTTATAACAAAATAGGAGATGAAATGTAAGTGAGCGGTAGAAATGAAAGATGAAAAGGATATGGCGATATTGCATTTTCATCTAGTAATCACAACAAACCCTTTTTAGAACTAGGAATTTATCCATTAATACCTTGATTGTATGATATTTATGAAGTCAAATGTTTACCAATATTCAAGTCCTTTGAAATATCTATAATTCTTACCTTGACCCATTTTATCATTCAATTTAAGGTAACTAGTAGAATTATTTGAAAAAAAGAAAGTAATTAAGTGCATAACTAGTATATAGGAAAATATATCATTTGGACCCTTAAACAAGCCAACTCCGCCCAAAACTTTGAAATAGTGCAACTTTTATACTAAAATAGTATAACTTTCACACTAATTTTTTTTTTCCATCTCCAACCTACTGTACTAAATCTTATTCTATAAAATATATTCTCTTTCAGAAATAAAATACTCTATATGTTCTTTTTATTAATAAATTCTCAAATATTATTATATTTTACAAATTATTTAATTACTTATTTTATTAATTAATTAAAAATAAAAAATACTTTTTAAGAATTTTTTTTTTTTTTTTGCAAACTCATTAACTAAAATATTATATTTATTAAATGAACTAAAACATTATATTTCCAAAAAATAAACATTACATTTAATGAAGAAAAAAAAACACACAAGTAAAAGTACATAGATCGACATTTAATTATTTGAATTAATATATTCCTCTCACAAATGATCAATTAATTCATTTCGAAGTGCAATGTGAGTATCTTTATCCTTGATTTGTTTATGTCGAACAAGAAATTCTTGAAATAGAGTATTTTCATCTACCACAATTTCAACTTTTGGAGTTAGCGCTTCCATCCAATCTTCAATGGCTGTATCAACATCACATTCATCCTCATTTATCATGTTGTGCATAATAATGCACGCAATCATTATATCATGTAATACATTCTTTTCCCAAAAATGTGCCGGTCCTGCCACAATTGCAAATCGTGATTGGAGAACTCTAAATGTACGTTTCACATCTTTTCTACATCCTTCATGTTTCATTGCAACTATTTTTTTTTTTTTGGGACCACATGGATCATGACTACTTTGTACAAAAGTAGACCATTTTGGGTATATACTATTAGCTAAACAATAACTCATGTTATATTCTTTTCCTTGAATGACATAATGAGTGGAAGGAGCAATACCTTCAGTGAGGTTGGCAAAAAAATGGGATGCCTCCCACACATAAATGTCATTATTGGAACTTGGTAAACCAAAATACGTATGCCATACCCAAAGATCATAATCAGCTACACCCTCGAGAATAATATTTGGAGATCCACTACGACCTGCATATTGTCCCACCCAAGCCGTTGGACAATTTTTCCACTTCCAGTGCATACAATCTAAACTACCCAACATTCCTGGAAAATCATGACGTTTACCAATACGGAGTAGCCTAACAACATCATTGGCGTTGGGTGATCTTAGATACTGCTCTAAGAATACCTCCACAATAGTACGAAAAAATCTCTTTAAACTTTGTATTGCTTTAGATTCTCCTAATTTAAAGTACTCATCAGTAGCATCCACCGGTATTCCATATGCCAACATCCGTAACAAAACTGTTATTTTTTGCAAACTAGACATTCCGAGTCTACCAAGCACATCCCTTCGTTGCATAAAGTAATTGTCATGCCCTACCACAAAATTAGAAATACGAAGGAATAAACTTTGACCCATTCGAAATTGTCAATGGAACATCAAATCAGTATATCAAGGATTCTCGGCAAAATAGTGGGTGAAGAGATTACGATTAGCATTTTCCCGATCGTGATTGATCACTATATGACCAAGAATGGAGCCTCGATGGGTCACTTGGTTGTTTTTTGATCGACATAGTGAGCAAGGACATGATTGTTGTTAGCATTCACATGAAGAATCACCTTTTCTTCTACATTAGACACTTCAAGATTGTTTAAAAATTGTACTTCATCATCATTTTTAGTGTTGGAATTTGAAGAAGAAGCAGAAGATTGTAAATGAGATGGACCTCTAACATTAAAATTCATTTTTGAAAAGAGATAAATTGAATGAGTTGAAGAGAGATGGACTTCAATGTAGGCTTTCTTCATCATCTCAATCATTGTATTTATTTTGAAAATCGCATCTCATCTTATATTCACTTTTTCCAAAATTTTGAGGATAAGAAATCCGGGTATTACATCACAACCATTGAATTGATATTATCATCATCTTAATCATTGGACTTATTTGCTCAAAAACTTATCTTTATCTTATCTTTTTTCCAAAAATTGAAGATAAGAAATCTGGGCTAACACATCACAACCATTGGATTCATATCATTTTCTCAACCGTTTGATTTCTTTTCCAAAATCTTATCTTCACTTTTTCCAAAATCAGAAGATAAGAAATCCGGGATATTACATCACAACCATTGGATTCATATTATTTTTGTCTCAACCATCGGATTTATTTTCCCAAAATCTTATCTTATCTTATCTTTACTTTTTCCAAAAATTGAAGGTAAGAAATCCAGGTTAATACATCACAACCATTGGATTCGTATCATTTTCTCAACCGTTTGATTTCTTTTCCAAAATCTTATCTTCGCCTTTTTCAAAATCAAAAGATAAGAAATCTGGGATATTACATCACAACCACTGGATTCATATTATCTTTATCTCAACCTTTGGATTTATTTTCCCAAAATCTTATCTTATCTTCACTTTTTCCCAAAATTGAAGATAAGAAATCTAGGTTAACACATCTCAACCATTAAATAGATTTCATCATCATCACAACCCTTGAATTTAATCTTTAAAGTCTTATCTTATCTTCATTTTTGTTGAAAATCACCAACTAATCCCAGGTTTTGACCTTCAAACACCTAAATCTAGAATGATTTGGACCAAGACAAGAATCAAACCACAAAAGAGAAAACACAAGCAATTGTTATGGAGGTTCGACAAATTGCCTATGTCCCAATGAGCTCTTTTGAACTCTCTGCACTAAATCAATGGAGTTCTTACAATTACAACAACAACTCACCAAGAACAATGTATTCTTGATGAAGAAAGAGGAAGAAAAACAGAGGAAAAAGAGTTTGTGTTTCCCTGAAATTTTCCCCAAGAAAATTCCAATTAAATAGCCCTTAATAACCCCAATCTCACATACACTCTCTCACTAGAAAAACCTCTGAAGATTTGAGAGCCTCTCTCTCTAAAACCTAGCCAAAATCTGATATGAAGAAGACTAGAATCAACCTCTCAAGTTATCCCTTTATTGCTGCGATATAACCCTTTATATAGAGCAAACATAACCAACTTGAAAACATCCTTAGCCCTTTGATCTTGAAAGCCAAACACATCATAGCCCTCCAAGTGGTTTAAGTGAAACAGTGTGTTTCAACCAAATCAACACACCAGCTAAGAAGGCCCGAGATTTGTTTCAGGAGGATTTTATGTCGCGGCGCAACAAAGGTCTGGAGCAAAAAAGCTACAGACTTTGATCACGCCGTAGTGAGGAACACCATGCACCATGGCGAGAGCCAAAACAAAGGAATCCTTGAAATGTTGGTGGGTGCGGTGCGAGGGCCTGTGTCGCGGCATAAAGATCTACAGTGCGGCGCGCAAAGCTACAGTGCGGTGCAAAACGCTGCTAAAGCAAAACTTATGTAGCAAATCTTCTTTTCTCAAGAACTCCTCAAACAACCTTTAATTATTAGACAAAAAACCAACAATTTTTTTCTCTATAAAATAGCATACTACATTCTAAATAAACACAAATCTTCAACTATTTCTGCTAGAAAATAGCTTTACAACATTGAAGTTCATCATACACAAATGAAGAATATTTACACCTATGTCGTCAACTCTTTAACCATTTTTGCTAGAAAATGGCTTCACAACATCAAAGTTCATCATACACAAATGAAGAATATTTAAACCTATGTCATGTTTATCTTGATATTTCCCAAAATCCAATTATAGGAATCAACAAATCAAAAGATCAATTTTGGTCTAGAGTTGTGTCTGATTACAACAATTCACAATCAGAATTTATCATCACTTAACCTCGACTCATAAGATCTTAGCAATGTCACATGCAAGTTATCCTTACCACGGTTTCCAAATTGAGGGGGATGCATACAACAAGTTAAAATTTTGAATCCTAGTGGTGCTTTAGAGCAAGATATTGTGAGTATTTATTGTTATAGTTTATTTACAAATTTTATATCTAATTTATTCTGAAAATTATATTTATATCACTTATTTTTACAGTTAAATTGAGCAAAAACATTACTAACACAAGATACGAATTACAAAAAAGGATTCAAATTTAATCATGTGTGATCCATCCTTAAAGATATTGAGAAATTTGCAAGTGTTAAGAATGTAACATCTACATTACAAAGCCAAAATGGTAACTTTGCATCATCACAACTAGAGTCTCCCACACCGGCAACTCATGATTTGTCTTCATTTTCTCTGAATATAAATGATGAAGAAATTGATGGTAGTTTAGCTCAATGGTTTATTGGAGTGAAGAAAGCAAAATTAAAAAGAAAAAATGATAAATAAATTACAACAATTATTGATACTATAAAAGAAGAAAATTGACAATCATTGAAATTTTAAAAACGGGTAGCTCAGATAGGCAACCAAATTATCAATAAATTACGAAATTGCAAATGCAAAAATTGGTTGTGGCTGAATTTATAGAAGAGAATAAAATTTTATTCAAAGATTTGAATTCCATAGTCGATTCGAACTTAAGTGAGTTAATTCGAAGTGAACAATCAAGAATTATGCAAAAAAGAGCTCAACAACAAAGACGAGGATCTAAAGGTCAAGGCCAAGGATCTCAAAATAACTCAGATGGATTTAATCAGTATTTCAATACTCTTGGAGGATCCAGAAATGATCTCCCGGAGTATTAAATCTTTTTTTTAGTTTATGTTGTATTTAAAATAAAATAAAATAAAAAAAACTCTATGTTGTATTTTTCATTTTTTTTTTTGTTTGTTTGTAATTTTATGTTGTATTTTGCTTACTTTTGTAACTCTAATGTATTTTTCGTTTTATTATTAAGAAATTTGTAATGTTTAAATTTTAGTTTTTTATAATTTTTTTAAGTAATTGTATCAAATAATTAATTTTAGTTTATTATAAATATTAATATAAGTAATAATAAAATTAAAAATATATATGATTAAATAATAAAGAATGATATAATTAAAAGAAATTTTATTAAAAGGTATTAATTAAGATAAAATAACAATTACAATTAACTTTAAAATACAAAAAAAAAAAAGGGAATTGTCCTAAAGGAACAGTGTTACGCCAAAATTGAGGTAACACTGTTTACCATACTATTTTAGCGCAAAAAAATAACGCTTAGTTAGAGTGGGTTTAATGGTCTTTTTGCGTTAAAGATAGCGTTCTTCCTTAGAGTGGCCTAAGTAAAGATAATCCAATTGACAATAAACGAGAATTAAAAGAGAAGAAAGAGAGATATATTTGAGATTAAAATCTTGAGAGCAACCAGCATAGAAAAAATAATAATAATTTTTTAAATGAAAGTTAAGAATAATTTTATATTTAAAAAAATTACACAATTAAAAAAAAAAAAAAGTGCAACTAATATAGCACATGTTACGCTTATAAGAATATTTGAGAGAAATAGCACCACTTTCATCAAACTTATTTATTTTTCTTGCAGTAATATATTTTTCTGTCTTAAAGTTTGATAAAATGCTATTAAATAAGTAATTTTTTTTCTAAATATTTTTACGAACTCTCTAAAAAACCATGCCAATCATGTCTCAACCTCCCGTTTGAAAATCAATATACCTATATGGTGGATTTTAAAACTGATTTAATGATAATTTTCCACTTTCCATGACGTATATGATACATTGCATCTCTCAATAGCGTGTAAGAGACTGAGGGTAGAAATATCAACGTTTCTCACCCAAAAAAGGTTGAAGCATTAAAAGGAGACAAAACACGTTTAGAGGTACATAAGCAAAACATTAAATGAGGAGGGAGTGATTCTGACCACAAAACGTCCTATTAGTGTTGATTAACTCCAACCTTTGTTTTTAATATTAACAGGCCTTTCACGCACCCAATTTGGTTCGTCTTTCATCTTTCAGCTTGAGTGTATTTTCTTCAACTCCTTTTATGTGTGTGTATATATATATATATATATATATATATATTCCCAATAAATTAGTACTTCGGGATGAATAAAAGTTTTAAATCTACTTTTAAAGATTATAATTTGTTAGTGCTATGAATTGGGTCAACAGTCAAAATATTCCACGTGTGCTATTTCTTTTAGGTGTAAGTTATTTCTTCCAGGTTGACAAGATGACTTGGAGCCAAGTTAAGCTAGAAAACTCTTTAGAAGGTTATTTGCAAAAAAGATGGCAATCAGAGGATCGGGGAGCTGTTTTCCGATTAGACTCCGATGCTTAAGTTAGATCGAGGGACAAGTAATTTTTTGAGAGAACAACTTTGATTAGAAAGTTGTGTGTTGTTGTGTACCTTGAAAAATAAATTATGAGAGATATTTTATAGGCGAGGGGTGAGCCCAACTTCTCCTATTATCGTGGCTATATTCGTAGAATATTCATGGAATATATCTATTGAATGATGAGCCAATTATCAGAAGGGTATTTTCATCATTCTCCTTGATCTCCGCTTAGTCAAAAGATATCAATTTTGATTTGACTAAGTGTTGAATAGCTCCTTGAAGAACCATATAACTTGAGGAGATTCCGGACACAAAGAACAACCTATCGTGGGCGTGTTGTAAAAACTTGATGAAATATCGGGTTCATGGTCGAGAAAAACGGGCGAGACAGAAAAAATCGCGACGTACACCTTGGAAGGCCAGTGGCCCATGCTGGCCGAGCTGGCCTGGTTGGCAGCAAGGCAAGCGAGCTGGTTGGCTAGCAGGCAGGTAGGCAGGCAAATGGGTAGCAGACAACAGCTGGGCGCGGGACGTGGCGCTTTGGGACGAGCCAGCTTGGCAGGCAGGTGCGCGGGGCGTTGAGCACAGCAGGCTAGACGAGCTAGCTCAGCAGGCGGGACACGCACGCGAGGCGCAACATGCTGGACGAGTTGTGTGCCCAGGGGCACTTCGTGCGGGATGAGACAAGGAGAGGTGTGCGGGTGCGGGCCAGCTTGGGAGGCCCTTACGACCAACTTGCGAGGTGGCTTGGCCAGCCTGCACGCGGCACTGGGCCAGCTTGGTTAGCCCCCTGTGTGCGGTGTTGGGCCAACTCGGCCAGCCCTGCATGCGACATGGGCCAACTCAGCCACCCCGGCATGCGGCGTGGGCCAGCCTATCTGAACCACTATGGGCCTATCTTCACGGGGACCTGACTCCAACCAACTTTTGACTTTGTACCTCGCCACGGGACGTCCAATGTGATCAAAACTAGTTTGACTTGACGACGTCCATGGAAAAAAGTGTCACCTAGGTGATGACGTGGATGCCAAATCAGCAGTGATAAAAATTCGCATAACATAATTGATAGGACATTAATAGCAGGGCCATCAGTTTGTAAAAAAATGATCCAATTATGCCACTGAGATGTACAATTTTTAAAAATTACAATATTTTACTCCTATGTTGTTGTTGTATTTGGACACATGATAATTCGTTGCAAAGATAAGAGAACATACTTTTTAGAACCATCAAAATCAACCCAAAAAAACACTTGTAGTAGCCACACGAGCTATTAGAATTTGTTGGCGCGTGATTTTGCCATCACAACTTCTGGCGGTGCGTGTGGTCACTGCAATCGTTATTTTGGGTTGATTTTGGTAGCTATTGAAACTACTCTTTCTTATCTTTCCAAAAAGTTATTGCGTGTCAAAATTTGACGACAACAGAAGTGTCAAATATTGTCATTTATAAAAATTGTCTATCTCAGTAGTATAGTTGGGTCATTTTTCACAAATCGATAGCTTCTGGTGATATATTCCCCAATTAATATATTATCGAGCATATAAGGGTATTGATACAACATTGTTGGGTGGGGAAATTTTAGGTTCCCCATGTGGAAGCTTTTGATTGGTTTAGGAAGCCGAAATGAAGATGCTTTGACAAGAAAAGAATTTCCTCCGTAAAGTATCACCGAAGGATAAGAAGAAATCAATTGCTGAGGAAGCTTCCGAAGGATGAAGACCACTGGAGAAGGATCATCGACTGCCTCATAAGTCTATAAATAGCTAGTTAAGTTAGATTAGAGGGACACTATTCATTTTCCACTTTAAGAAGTTGAGTGAAAAATTCATTTCTCTCTCAACTCACCATGCCTAGAAAGATTAAATCTTAGGAACCAATGTTAGGAGACAAGATCTTTCCTCTCGACTATATTACAACTTCATTGAATAAGAATTTGAGAGATTTATTGTTTGTCAAGATTTTCTATACATCCAATTGGCGCCGTCCGTGGGAAAGGATACAAGAAGCCATTTCACAATCAAATATTCCTATTTTCTTTGCAAATTCTTATTTATCGAGATTTTTAGTTCTTGATTTGATTATAAAATTTTGTTTTTGCTAAATTTCTACTCTTGGGAATCACCTTTCTTACGAAATTTCAATGGACATTCTTTCCAGGACTTGAAAGCAATGGAACCACGCAAAGGATTAATGAACACCAAAGCTTCGTTGAACTAAGTTGAGAACAACCTCGCTAAGTCAAATAATTTGATAACGGTGCATATGGAGTAGTTGACGGGGATCATCCAAAGCTATCGAGAAAAAACTAATGCAACTTCAGGAATGATGGATGAGATGAATAAGATGAATAAGATGTTTAAAGAAAGATTCAATGACTTAGAAAAGGAAAACAATTTGTATTTGAAGAAATTTTCAATTCTTAATTGGTGACCTTGTTGCCCTCTTAACCTTCTTGCGATTTAATAGTTATTTGATTGTTCATAATTTCGATTTCTTATTATGCAAGATTGCAATCTAACTTTGATGGTTAAGTGCAGCTATAAGTATCCAAGGATGCATTCTTTGTATTACTAATGTTTATTTTGTAGCTTTGGTGGAAACACTCTTGCATAATCATAACCACCATCAAAGATGTTAAGAATGACCTTCTTGGAGCCAACAAACCTTAGCAATTAACTTCAAAATGCCCTTAAACGAAGAACAGTTTTATTTCATTCAAAGGGAGTTGATTCTTTGGGATGTAAATGAACTTAATTATATTTTGAATAACTTTATTTTTACATACAAAAAAGTTTGCTAAAGGTTTGAATTGAGTGATAGCAAGAAGAAATGAAATAGGAAGGCAACAAGAAAAACGAATTTGGTCTCAAACCATTTTTGGGTGCCTAGATGAATAATCTTTCGGGCGACCGGACCGAGATAGCAAGCCCAACTTCGTGCAATAAGCCTGCATCATTATGATTTCATTTCAGTTTTCCACCTTTTCTATTAAATGACTTTTATTCGTTTTATTGGCAGGAAAATATGAGATTCTATGGCATTGTTCGTCATTAGAATTCTCCTTCAAGTCACGATAGTTTAAGGATTATCACTCAATACACTCATACCTAAAATAGTCTATCCTTTCTGAGTCTAACCTAAACCGAGCCCTTTTGTTTCCGTTTCAAACTCTTAACCGTGTGTTCATTTTGCAGGGCTACGTGTTTATGTGGTTATGTAAAAGTGTGTGAGTTATTGTTATTATTTTTGCATGCTTGAACAGTTTTCATTTTGAAAAATTATTTTCAAAAATATATTGTGTGCATGCTTGTGAGTGATTTAGCTTTATGGAATATTATGAGATTATTGAATCTTGTAATGTGACTATTTTTGAGCATATATCTTGGATCATTTGTTGTTATTAATTGAGCATATTCATTTGTGATTCAAGGTGTTTTTTTTTGATAAAATTGATTTTCAAATCATTTTTCAAACAAGTTTTCTAAATTGATTTTCAAAGTTTCCAACAATTTGTCAAGGACAAGACAGAGTGTGAGCGAGGTGAAGAAACTAAAGTTGACAAGAGCAAGAAAGAAGAAGAAGGCGACAAGCGTAAAGAGAACAAAAAAGAGGTTGAATTTTCAGAGAAATTCAAAGAATCAAATTCAAGAATTGTTTGCAGAAAGAAAACCCTCGCCATCCGGGAAAAAAGTGCTATGAGAGGAGGAAATGAGAAGAAAAAAAATCAATAACAATGATGAGCTGAGCGAGAAACTTATCAAGGAGGTGGTTAGGTGAAATGGAGGAGCAGGAATAAAAAATCTGATAGATCGAGCTGTGGAGGCTATGAGAGGAATTTCAAACTCACCTTTTGCTTCATGAATAACTAAAGAAGTCAAACCCAAGGAATTTAGCCCATTAATTCTAGACAAGTTCGATGGAAAGGTAGATTCAGTCACTCATCTTTTGTAATTTAGGCAGAAGATCTCATTAAAGGAGGTAACCGAAGGACTCATCTGCAAGCTTTTTTCAACAACTCTGATCGGACGAGCGCTGACCTGGTTTAGCCCGGTTCCCGAAGGCTCAATCCAAAGCTTCAAACAATTTGGCATGATGTTTCTAGAGCAGTATCGAAACAATTGTCTACATAAAAAAAATGGAAGATTTTCACTTAGAGCAAAGATATGACGAAACTCCCAGATAGTTTCTTAGTAGGTTTTTGGAGGTGGCGGATCAAATACATGACTTAGATTCAAGGTAAGCTGCAAATTTTTTTTGTGTGGGGATTGATCAACGGATCTGTGATCCATGAAAGGTTCATTGAAACTCCTCCGCTAAATATGAATAAGGTCAGATCCAGAGCCGAAGGAATCCTTCACATGGTAGAGAATAGATAAAGGATGGCGAAAAATGCAGCTATAACGGTGGCACAAAACAATGCTTCGGGTAGACCTTCAAGGCGTCAAGGAAAAAAAGATAAGATAGATGAAAAGCAGCAAATGCCTGTAAGGAGGTTTGATCAAAAAAAGAGATTGACAAAATATCAAAGTAATCCTCCGAAGAGATTTAAGCCGTAGGAAGAAAGTTTTGATCATACCTTCACGATGCCTCAAGATAAGATATACGCGGAACTAAAAGAACAAAATATCTTCTAAACCCCATAGCCTTACAACGTTCCAGACTATATGAAAGATCGAAGCCAATATTGCATCTTCCACGAAGATTACAGGCATACTTTGGTGGCTTGCAAGAATCTCTATTACCAACTGAAAAGCATGAAGAAGAAAGTAAAGTTGCAGAAGCACATTAAGAGTAAAACTCCCTATAAACGAAGTGCATCCTCAACTTGGAAGACTCAAGGGCTAAAAGTACAAGTAAATGATGCTGGGAGAGCAGGAACTTCTGTAGAGGGAGAAGCCGGACAAACGCTGTGGGTGGTATCCTTTGTCCACCGGAAACAAGAAAAGAAGCAAGGAAATTATGATGAATACAAGACAAGAAGAGTCGAAAGAAACCTCCAGTCCCTAAACCTGAAGATGTATGTTAACATGTTCTCAAAAGGAGAGTTTTATTAGGGAACAGTCCCAATAACCTTTTCAGATCAAGATTTGGAGACAGTAGCGCTGCCTCATTCAGACCCCTTAATCATTAAGCTTTGAATTGCAAATGTCAGGGTGTCAAGAGTGTTAGTAGATGGGGGAAGTAGCTTATATATTCTTTTTTGGCAGGTTTTCGGAGGATGGGAATTGACAAAGGAATGATTCGTCCGATGAAAAATTCTCTCCATGCGTTTAATGGTGCGGAAGTAAAGCCTCTCAGGATAATTACCTTACGGTCTACGCATTTTAGAGGTGAAATTCCTCGTGGTAGATACTCTTTCGGCCATGAACGTAATAATGAGAAGAGAATGGATACATGTTGTGAAGGGATTGGTATCAACCTTACACTAGTGATGAGATGTCAATATTCGAACGAGTTGTATACTGTTGATATCAAAGGAGACCAATCTCAGAGCAGAAGATGCTATAATGTAGAAAATCAAGAAGATCAAGTAGAGCTCCGGAGGATGACAAAAAGCTAGATAGAGAGCTTTGACAAAGCGAAAGATGTCAAGGAAGAAGCTCTAGAAGAAAACAGTGTGAAATAGAAATCAAAAGACTTTCTACCAGTATATCTAAAGAAGGTCGAGGATAAGGTAGATGTTTCGGAGGATACAATTGACGAATTAATTGAAGTTAACCTCGATCCAAATGACCCTGAAAGAAAAATGCTGGTGGGAGCCCTACTGACAGCGGAAGAAAGGAAAGAACTGACAGAGTTTTTAAAAGAGAATAAGGATGTTTTTACTTGGTCGTACAAAGATATTTTAGGATTAGATCTGGAGGAATCCAAGCATTGTTTGAATATAGACCCAACTTATCCTCTGGTCAGGAAAAAGCAAAGGAGATTCGCTTTGGAAAGAAATAAGATTGTTAGTGACGAGGTGGATAAATTGCTTGAATTAGACACGATAGAGTCGTGTCAATATCCATGATGGCTCTCCAACGTGGTAGTGGTGAAAAAGAAAAATGGAAAATGGAGGGTTTGTATTGATTTCACTAATCTGAACAAAGCTTGTCCGAAGGATAGCTACCCATTGCCAAAAATAAACCAGTTGGTAGATACAATCGTAGAATATGAAAGGATGATTTTTCTCGATGCTTACTCCATGTACAACCAAATCAGAATGAATGAGGGTGATAAGATCCATACAAGATCTATTATTGAGAGAGGAATATACTACTATAAAGTCGCCCTTCGGGCGAAAGAACGCCGGAACAACTTATCAAATACTCATTAATCAGATGTTTGTAGGACTATTAGGAAAGGAGGTGGAAGCTTGATTAAAAGCAAGAAATCTAGAGACCATATCAAGGATGCAGAAGAAGTTTTCGAAATCTTTTGAAAGTTTAAAATTAAGTTGAATCCTCTGAAGTGCGCATTCAAAGTATCCTCTGAGAAATTCTTGGGTCACAGTGTGAGTAAGCGAGGAATAAAGCCAAGCCTTACCTAGATAAAGACTTTATTAGAAATTGAAGAGCCTCAAACCATTCAGAACATACAAAGTCTGGCAAGGAAAATTGCTGCTTTAGGGAGATTCATTTCAAAGATGTCTGATAGGGGCAAACTGTTCTTCCAGAGTATCAAAGAATCTACATCTTTGGAATGGGCAGAAGAGCAAAGCAAGGCCTTCAAAGAATTGAAGAAGTACTTAAGTTCATTGCCAATTTTATCACCCCCGAGAGATAATGAAGAACTATTCTTGTATTTGGCAGTCTCAGATGCGACAGTAAGTACAGTGTTAGTGAGAGAAGAGAAAAAGAAGCAAAGACCATTATTTTACACGAGTAAGATGTTGCTAGATGTTGAAACAAGAGATAATAATTTGGAGAAAATGGTTCCTTCTTTAGTAATGGCGAAGAAAAAGCTAAGGCACTATTTTGAGTCTTATCCATTTACAATAATGACAAATTATCCAATCCGACAGATTCTTCAAAGCCAAATCTTTCGGGGAGGTTAACAAAATTGGCAATTGAGTTGGGTATTTATGATATAAAGTATGCTCCAAGAATAGTGAACAAGGGTCAGGTAATGGCAGATTTCCTTGTGGAAATTTAATCTTTTGAGCCTATAGAAAAAGAGATGATGGTGCTTCTGGAGAAAGGACGTGGACTTTGAATTCAGGCGGAGCATCCAATAGAGATGGAACAAGAGTTGGGGTTGTGTTAGAGTCATCCTTCGGAGTGATAATCGAGGAAGCCTTCTGACTAGAGAAGTAAATGATGAATAATGAAGCAGAATATGAAGCTATAATATATGGCTTGGAATTGGCTTTAAAATTGGGAGTACAAAACCTAAAAGTTTTCTTAGATTTGGAGTTGGTCTCTGGACACGTGAATGGAATCTTTGAAATGAAGGATAAAATAATGAAAGCTTATTGTAATAAGGTGACAAAGTTAGTAAAATGATTCTGAAGGATAGGTATTCATTCAATAAAAAGAGAGCTCAACGCTCAGGCTGGTGGGTTAGCAAAGGGAGCTTCTTATGGCTAACATGAGAAGAAAAAGGAGATAAATACTTATGATGTTTGCCTGTCGGATGTTAAAATGATTGTGGTTGAAAAGGAAGATGAAAGTGGTTTTGCGAAGGAATGCTGGATGAAACCAATTATTGATTATTTGGGAAATTCTAAGCTGCTAGGGGACACGAATGATGCCAGGAAATTGAGGTTGAAAGTAGCAAGATATGCTTTGATAGATGGAATTTTATTCAAAAAATCATTCTCCGAACCCTCGTTGAGATGTGTGTCGGAAGAGGAGTCCCGGACAATCTTACAAGTGATACACGCTGGAGTGTGTGGTAATCATTTTGGAGGAAGAAGTCTGGCTTACAAAGCCATAACTGTAGGATAATTTTGGCCCTATATGATTTAGGAAGTGCAAGACTATGTGAAGAAGTGTAATAAATGTTAGAAACACGGACCTTTGATTCATCAACATTTGGAGCTTTATTATTCAGTTGTTAGTCCCTAGCCATTTATGAAGTAGGGATTGGATATAATTGGTAAGCTACCAATGGAAAAGGGATGAAAATGTTTTGTTATTCTTGCGACAGATTATTTCAGCAATTGGGTAGAAGCCGAAGCATATTCCAATGTAATTGCGAACGATGTGATCAATTTTATCTAGAAATACATAATCTTTCGGTTTGGAATGCCAAAATTCTTAGTGATGGATAATGGGACACAATTCAACAATGGCAAGATAGAAAGCTCCGACGAGATGTATGGAATCAAGATAAACTATTTTCCAGTGTACTATCCCCAAGCAAATTGAATGGCAAAAACAACCAATAAACTAGTCGTTGGGAACTTGAGAAGGAATTGGGAAGAGAAAAGAGGGGCTTGGTTAGAGGAGCTTTTGAAGGTTCTCTTGACACAACGGACAACAAAGAAAAGGGCAACAGATGAGTCACCATTTTCCTTGGTGTTTGGAACAGAAGAGTACTTCTAACAGAAGTTGGTTTGCCAACTTTAACCATCTTGGTGGCCGAGAATATAGAGGAAAACCCGAGACAGCTAGCAAGACACTTAGATTTACTTGAAGAGGTTCGGGAATATGCATAAATAAGAAGAGTTGCATATCAACTCAAGGAAAGGGCATTCTATGATTAGAGAACGAAGATCTGACGGTTTTACAAAGGAGAATGGGGATCCCATAAGTCATGCAAAAGGAAAAATTTAGTGAATAGTGGAAAAGACCGTTTGAAGTAATGGAAGTGTTAGGCAAAGGAACATACAAATTGGTCAACCTGAGCAATGGGAAGGAAGTCCCTTGAAATTAGAATGCTATGTCTCTTAATAAGTACTTTATTTGATGGAAATATTAGGGGAAGCTGTACTTTTTTCCTATGCTTCGGTTTTGTCCCAATGGGTTTTTCGGAGATAATTTTTTAACGAGGTAGTAACTGGGGATTTTTCATCCCAACCCTTGTGTATTTTTCAAGAAATAAATGAAAAATATTTTTCTCAATTGATTCACATTAAGTTTTTGTGATAACGAAGGATTTCAAACTTGTCTTATGATACGAGTTTCTTGAATGAGAGAAGCTTGAGACCGAAAGGTCCTTTATCGAAGGATTCAAATCAATGAAAGGCTCGAGACCGGAAAGGTCCCCTGACAGTATTTGAATCCTTCACGAAACTGAGAGAAGGTCGAGACCGAAAGGTTCCTTCTCGGAGGATTCAAATCAATGAAAGGGTCGAGACCAGAAAGGTCCCCTATCAGTATTTAATCTTTCGCAAAACTGAGAGAAGGTTGAGATCAAAAGGTCCCTTCTCAGAGGATTTAAATCAATGAGAGGGGAGAGACTGAAAAGGTCCCCACTTAGAATTTCAATCCTTCACAAATATAGGAGAGGGTCAAGACCAGAATGGTCTCCTCATAAGATTTAAATCCTTCATTGATATGGGAGGGTCGAGACCTAGAAGGTCCCCTTCCGAAGGATTTAAATCAATGAGAGGGTAGAGACCAGACAGGTCCCCTCTTAGAATTTAAATCCTTTGCAAAGATAGAAGAGGGTCGAGACCATAATGGTCCCCTCATAAGATTTAAATCCTTCATCGATATAGGAGGGTTGAGACCTAGAAGGTCCCTTTCCGAAGGATTTAAACTCATGGTTGATAAGAGAATGTTGAGACCAAAAGGCCCATTCTCAAAGGATTAAAAATTGTAAGGGAGGGTCGAGATCGAAGGATCCCCTCCTGGAAGTTAAAGTTTTTGCAAAATGAAAGAAGGTCGAGACTAGAAAAGTCCCCTCTTAGAATTTAGATCCTTCATTGATACAAAAGGGTCAAGGCTTATAAGGTTCCCTTTCAAAGGATTTGAATTTAAGCTTGACAAAAAAAGGTCGTGACATAAGGGGTCCCTTCTCAATTGATTTAAGCTATATTTTAATAATTTTTATGAAATTGGTAAAATATAAGAAAGATCGGAAATTTTATTAGTAATTAATGAGATTTACAAAACAGATTTGGAGATATTACAGGCTAAATCTAATGATAATGAGTTGGAGGTGGGATTTCAACTCCTCAATGAGGAGCAAAAGTTGTTTGGAATACATCTCCTTGGTAGAAAGTTCATCCGGAAATTCTGCTACATCTAATTTCACGAATTTCTTCTTGATCTCTTTTGACTTGGTTCAGATATTCTTGATGTGAGACATCACCTAAAAGTTTGAAAGACATGTCTTCTTCGAATTTGATGCACCATGGAAGGGTTAAGTCCACATTGTCATCATCTAATGAGTGAAACGAGAAGATCCAGCAAAAGGTCTTTCATCACGTGCATGAAAAGAGCAGAGACAGTGGTTTTGAAGGAATTTCAGAGGATGTCTTTCGAAAGGGTGAAGGTTATAGATTCCAGAAGAGATTTTGGAGGAAGAACGTGTATAGATTTTGGAGGAGATGAAGGAATAAGACCCGATGAAACAAATTTGATTCGAGTCCAATATATCTCATCGTCCAAAAGATAGGTAAAGGGGTTGGCAGGAGGATGGTATTCAAAACGGCGAGTGGTAGGAGTGATAAGGTCAATATAATCCTCATATGAAAAGAATCTTTCATATTTGGAAGTATGCCAATATCTGAAGTGACGAAGGTTCACTCCAAAGATGTTATCATGATCTAACCCTCCGGTGAAACATAAACTTTGGCATGACGCTAAGAAAAATGAAAACATTGCGGAAAAACACACAAATTTTTCCGTTACTGTAATTTTATGTAGGAAAAGATTGAAATCCAAGGAGAATGCCTTACAGGAACCTCAAATTTAGAGTAATTCAAAGGAAGGAATTTCTTTTTGAAGCGAAGTCGAAGAACATGGCGGTTGAAAAGTTTTACAATGCGACCTTGAGATTTAACTAGAATAACAAAAGGAGAAGGATAAGAGGTCAATTCTCATTAATGGTTTAAAGATTACAAGGAAGATACTAAAAATTACGTGAGAATGATAGAAATGAAATTACAGAAAAATTCCAGATATCCGCACCTCCTTGACCAGGAAGCTTCTCACTAGTAGGAGCTGGTGGAGTCTGAGTTGAAGGAATGGTAGCCGTAGTTGGCGATTGATCTACTAGATCAATTTTGCATTCATAAGTTTGCAAGCCGGCCAATCCTTTGAAACTAAATCCTGGGCTAGGAAGAGGATAAGTGAAGCGGATAGTTAAAAGATCATCAAATGTGCTGGAGGATCCAGTCGGAAGGTCAGCAGTAGGAGATGGGATGTCTGCAGCTTGAATAGGGTGCTTCGGAGTGGAAGGAGAAGCAATGTTAGCTTCAAAAGCAAGTTTTTCCATCCAATCCTCCTGAGACTCTTCATCATCCTCCAATTCTTGGACGAAGTCTACATGCAGTCCCTCCTTCTCAAATATAGTAAGCTTGGTCATACTCGTTTACAACCAAATTGCTCATAAGATCGAATGCATCTGGACCTTCAATCTGGCGATCCTCCGGAGGAAGCTAGGCCATTTCCCAGCCAACCTAAAGCCACTACAACTGTTGATAATTCCTATCCTAAAAAAGTAAGCGTGGCAATGAGTTAGCACTTGGGAACACTTAGCTTTAACTGTTTTATCCTCTCTTTCTTTCGAAAAGAGGATTTCCCTTTCGAGTTCAACAGTTCTCTTCTCTATAGAATTTTTTTTCCTTACGAGCAACCTGCAAAAGAAATATTGATTTGGTTAATGATTTAAAAGTAGAAAATAATAAAATAAAGGGGAATTTGTAGATTTCTAGAAATTTACCTCGAAGTCCTTTCCTGTGAAGGACAACTTATTCTGGAGATTTGATTCTTTCACCTGCCATTGATGATCCTTCACTTTTAACTAATCATTCTCAGTTTGTAGGGATTGTTTCTCCTTAGTCAAGTGCTCAAATTTTTCTTGTTTAGTCTTGAAGTGTAAAATTATTTGATCCTTTTCGTTTGAAAGCATTTCTATTTGATGTTCTTGCTCGATTTCTTTTTGTTCTGCTTCTCAGAGAAGGGCCAAACGCTGGTCTATTAACCCTGTGGAGAGGACTAAGTTTCTTTTGATTCCCTCCAAAATATCCGGATTCCTTTGGTGGGTGATCAATGAGGTAACCTTCCTTGTCAAAGACTTGTCGAAGATAGCTAGTGATGATAAGAGAGTCAAATTCCTTCGCGCATTCTTCAATGTTTGGCTCGCCGGAGGAACCCCCTTCAATAAAAGTGGTTGTAGCCTGCATATTACCCTTCAGAAGAGAAGGATTGGCTTGGCTATGGTTAAATTTGCCAAAGGGGTCTGTGAAGTAGTCATAAGAGTCAAGGAAGTGTTGGATTGGAAAGTAGGGGATTTGAAGAGAACCTTCGGATTAGAAAGTGGTTGTTGAGCACCTAAAGGATCTGGAAAGGTTTGAGACTTTGTCAATGAAAAAATGAAGAATAATTACTTATCTAAGGAGCAGAAGCTTCAAAATGTTTAGATTTTTTTAACCGAAGGACCTTCTTGGACTTCTTCCAAATTCTTCGTAGCTGAAGGATTTTCCTCCAGGTTTTATGCTCCTTTGGAGGATTTTGCTTTGGATTTTCTTTGCTTGGAGCCCTTCAAACTGAACGTTTTCAAAAAATTCACACTTGGAGTATGGACTTCAAGACTACCATTCCTTAGTATTTTCTTAGACGATTCAAGCTTCATTTTTGGAAGAGAAGGTTTTGTTTTAGAAGTTTTGATCATTGGTCCTTTCTTGCTTAGAAAATAAACTTCGGATCCTCCAGCCTTCTTTCCGGCAAAGTTTCCAGCGAAGGAAGGATGGCGAAGCTCACCAATGATTGCGTTGGCCTTTTTAAAGTCTTCTTCTTTTGGAATTCTGGGGAAGGTTTCTGGTTTGGCTAATTCCTCCAGAGTAAGGGGTGCAGGCCTCGAGGGCATGGAGAAGGATGTGTTAAAGCAACAATCTCTATTAGGAATCTAGTAGAGAGACTTTAAGAATCTTTCAAGAGGGATAAAGGGTTACCTACGTAACAAAGCTCGAGATAACAGGAGCAGCGGACCAAAATGGAGAGAGTAGTGGAGTTGATGACTCTGGCAATGTGAAGCCCATAATTCTTGTCTCTTATAGTAGAGTTCCGAAGGAAATCCACTCTTACTTTCGGAAGCTAGGGGATCTTTGGATGATAAATTTTGGTGTTTTTATCCATTGAAAACAAGAATTTAAATGTAAGTCTACTGAAGGAAAATTAAACTGTGGAAAATTAAAAGTTAGAGAAATTACCACTATTAAGGTCACCGCAAATAGAAAAGATACTCCGATTCACATCCAGAGCTTGCCAGTTTCTGGAAAGTAGAAGCATATATTTTGGCTTAGAGTATTTGGAGTTTAGGCTGGAGAACCACACCCAATAGGGATGTAAACGAGGTCGGGTATGGTCGGGAATTCCAATACCATCCCCGCCCCCGCCAACTTTTAGGATCCCCATCCTCGCCTCTATCCCCTATTATTTTATCCGGGAATAGGCATGGGGAATCCTCTATAGGGGACAGGTCCCCATTGGGTTTTCCTAATATTTTTGTTTTATTTTTATTTTTTGGAATAAAATTGTAGTGGCCTTTTATAATGTTGCAAACAAAATAGGTTGGGTATATAGGTATTATAATGAATTTTAATGACTTTTAAAATAAATAAAGTGAGTTGGGTATTTTATTAATATGACAACCAAGTTATGATTTCATTAGGTTGAGAATTTATTTGGATTGAGTTACAAATTTATTAATATGTAATATATATATAATCGGGGTCGTGGTTGAGGATTTTTATAAATACCATCCATGGACCATCTCCAATCGGGGAATTTTATAAAATACCATCCTCTTAATTTTACCCCCATCTCCGGACCATTAGGGGTGGGTCCTTGCAGGAAAATTTTTCATCCCTAACACCCAATCTTTCTTTGGGGTGAAATAGTATTTGTTGCCTTTCCCAGATCTTACCATGCTGAAGTAGTAATGGAAATCTTCAACTCTGAGTTTGAGATCCCTAATTAGACTCAGGAGGATGAATCCAGTTAAGGTTTTGATGGAGTTGTCTGAGATTTGGAGAGGGTGAAGGTCATGAATGGCAAAGATGTATTGGTAAAAGGGTGTTAGGATAAGTGTTATGTAAATCAACGTTTTATCCTAATTTGTAAAGACATTTATTATTGATTGAAATAAAGAAATTCGCATTTATTTAA
>WUAT03470205.1:0-15990 GCA_010015005.3 Ulmus americana
CCGTAGGGTGACCTAAATTGTAGAGTGACCCGATTCGTAGAATAACCTGACTCGTGGAGTGGGTTAACCCGTAGAGTAAGTTGACTCGTAAATTGGGCATGTCCATAGAGTAAGCTAGCTTGTATAATAGACCATTTTATAGAATGAGTCTTCTGTGAGATGGGCCGTAGTGTAACATTCAGAAAGTTTGATGCTTTAATTTCCTTAATTAAGTGTGTTTAAGGAAGAAATTTTGTCTATTAGAATATTTTGTAACAATTGATGTTATAAATTATTTATGAAAATTATGGAAAGATTGATCGGATTTTTTTTGGTAAATAAGAATTCCTAGGGATAGACTAAAATTCTTGTTAAGAAGTAATTAAATCAGAAGAGAAAATAAAAGGGAAAGTTCCTAGGAAAATTTTCTAAGTATGGGAAATCTGGAAGGAAAGAACTTCCGGCTGGATCAAGAAGCAAGCCTTCCGGAGAAGATGTTCAACTCAGTCGAACGTTTCCAAAAGGAAAGCCTTATGGATTGAGCACTAAAGTAAGTATGATAAAATACTAAGGCCGGAAGTGTTGTCGTGAACAAGACCTTCTGAGACCACAAGAAGACGTTCCAGAACCGAAAGCTGATCTTCTAGAACCAAAAGTAGACCTTCTGGGGTTTTGCTCTAAGGAGTGTGTATCAACAGAGCCTAATTCGGAACCAGCTAAATGGGAAGGCTAAGAAGCCTAGCACGCTTCAAACCAGAGGTCACGATCGAGAGTGAACCTTCTAAATAGTAGACAAAGGGAATAGGAAGGAGGCTTTTCAAAAATAGTTGATAAGGCCAACTCAAGAGATCTTTCGAAAATATAATATAAGGTCTTATGTAAGGAGTCTTCAGGAAGGAAATTCGGAAACCTTCCGTTAATTTTATTCCAGAAAAAAAGAGACTGTAAGTAGTTACGAAAAATATTTTCGAAACGAGATCCGGAAAGGATAAACCGGAACAAATAAGAAAGGTATCTCCGGAAAGGTTGTTCCGGAATACAAAAGGGATTTGTAACCAGAACCATAATTACGGGACCAACAAGGTAAGAGTTATGCAGGGGAGTTTTACGAGAACTTTTCTGAGTAAGTTGTACAGTGTGCAGGAAGCCTTCCTGCTTAGAAGGCGCCTAGAGTTTTTCGGAAAGTGTTTTGGAAGACTATATCCTGAAGAAGTTAGAAAAACATTCATGTTAAAAGGTAAAGAAATTAAGTCAGGAGGAAGTGAATTTAATTGGAAGGTTTCTGCCTAGTTTCAGGTGACATGTGCCGAAAAGGTATGGAGTAAGCAGTGGGACAAGTTAGGACTCCTCCTAATTGCCGAGAACCAATAGCACCGCCTCAAGTAAGTGGAATTATAGGTGGCATCCATGCAAGGGGTTTGACTTTTTTTCTACCTTAAGTGTCAAGCCAAGGGAGTGGGAGCGCCAGTTGCCACCAAAGACATGTGTCTAGCCCATATTATGCATGGAAAGAAAAAGGGAAACCCACTTATCGCTATAAATAGCTAAAGTAAAGAAATTGAGAGGGTTTTCTTTCACATACAAACATCTTCATCATAACCCTAAGTGCCTAAGTAGTTCGGAGAACCAACATAGAAGCAACTGAAACTTGGAGGCCAAGATTCAAACTGGGAATTTAAAATCTCAGCTTGATCCTTAGTTCAGGTAAGAATTTACTAAATCAAACTCCTTAAAGTAGAGCTTCCGAAAGTTAAGTTAATGGGATCCCATGAATTTTGAAGGTGTTCTTTAGAGGTGGATCAACTGAAGGCTCTAGTTAGGCGATCTTCTTCACGTTATCTTTCAAGAAATCTAATCCCAACCCGGAGAAGGAATTAAAGGTCCGGGAGTAAGCAAAGGGGTGAGTACATTCTCACATACAACATGGTTTTGTTTAAGGAAAGCAAAGTTTTGAAGTATTTAGGATAAGTTAATTGTTTTGGCTAGTTTCCGGAAAGGGAAGCTAAGCTTTATTTGCTTCTATTAGGTGATTGCGAGTAATTTATCTTATTGAGTGTTGAAAGAGATGCAGTTATTATAGTTGAGTTTTCAAGTGCAAGATAATTCATCTTGCTGTATTTTAAGGTTTCCATTAATTTACATGAAGGCATGAAAGTTTATAAGATTAGCATTCTTATGATTTATTTGTATTGTGAGTTAGTTGAATGCCCGGCCAGATTTTATTTATAGCAGGGTGTTGACTGGTCAAGGCTACGGGATTAGTTTCCAGGGCAAGCTTCGGATCCTTCTGGCATATTAAATATAGGTACCTACATAAGGAAGGAAAAAGGGGGCCCCAACATGTTTTTAAGGAATGCATGGAACTTTTCATATGTAATTTTTATACGTTTTTTAAGCGTGTATTTTGCGAGAAAGAAATTATTGTACTCACTGAGTTATCACTCACATATTTAAATTGCCATGTTGTAGATTAACGCAGCAAGGGCCAGCCCAGTGAAAGTAGTTTAGATCGGAGTAGAGCTTGAGGGAGGATGGTGGATCGGTATGGAACCCGCTAAAGAGAGTTTTCACATGGCTTCCGCCAGGTTTTGATTAAAGTTTGCAAGGATATTAACAGGTTAATTTTTGTAAAGAAGCTTATTATGTGTATGAGATGATATCTTCTCTTAAGTTTTACTTTGGAAACAAAATGTTAAGGTGTAAAAATAAGATTTTTGTGTTTTAAGACCCTCTGGAATCAAGTGGTCTCCTTAAGAAGGAGCTTGGTTCCGGAATAATTCACGATTTTAGCAAATCGCAAACCTTTTAGGATAATTTTCCTTAAGAAAATGATTTTCGTGTGTTTTTTTGGAAATTTATTTTTCCATACAGGTTGTCAAATGATTTTCCTAAGATTTCTAGAATGAGGTGCTTTCGGGTAGACGAACTTTTTTGGAACCACATATTTATTCTTATATTTATTTTTATCAACAGATTTTAGCAAGCAATGGGTTTGGATTCTTAAAAAGGCCTTCATTTCGGTTTTATATTACAGTATTGTTTTAAAGTTTCTTCTGGAAAACATAGGGGAAGAGTAAAACATTACTTCGTTTTGATAGCGTTTTTCTTCTGGAGTCTTCCTTCGGAATGAGCGTTTCCGAAAGGATTGGAATTTTATGGAAACCAAATGTTGAGATTTCGAAATTGTGTTATTGAATTTCCATTTTTTTTTGTTTCATAAATCAATTCTTATATATATATATATATATATATCCTTGGTTTTTAGCGCTAAATGTATTTATTTAAGAAAGGTTTAAGTTAATTAAAGTAAGGTGTGTTACACGTAGTGTGGAGCCAACTATGACTGGGCCACGTAATAGAGTCATTGGGCCAAGGTATGAAACCCAAGGTGAGCTGTGGCATAAAGCCATTGCAAATGAGCTGTGATGTTGAACCCACAAGAGTGGGCCGTAACAACGAACGCAAGCATAATATGACGTGCCATTGAGCCTGTTGACCTTTTATCGGGTAAGAAGGTCAATACGGATTTTTGCTCATATATCTATCTATCCCATGTAAAGCACAATAAGAGTCAAATTCCTGAATACAAAACTCTAAACCATTATCAGTTTTCAGCTTTTTAATTTTCTTTCCATTCTAATTTTCAACAAGATTCTTCCAGCTAACAAAGGTTCGAAATGACTCATTCTTTTGTTTCAAAAAATATAACCAAAATTTTCTCTAATGATTATCCATAAAAGATATGAAATATTGTTTACCAGAAAGAGATAAAGGAACATTTGAAGAACCCCATAAATCAGAATGAATATAATCAAGAATATAATTAGATGTATGAGTTGAAGATGAGAAACTTTGCCTGTGTGATTTACCAAGCACACAATACTCACAAAAGTGAAGCTTACCAACATGATGTGATTTACCAAGCACACAATACTCACAAAAGTGAAGCTTACCAACATGATGTGAGTCCAGGAGGTTTTGCATGCAATGTTCTTGAAGTCCTCTTTGACTTATGTGTCCCAAACGTCTATGCCAGAGTGTTGTTTGATCTTTATATGCTATAGAAACATTTGATTCTCCTTTTATTGCATACCCTTCCATGCTGTAAAGATCATCTTTTAGAGTCCCCTTAATCACAATAGAGTCTCCTTTAAACACCTTCAATGATCCTCCACTAGAAGCATAGGTTAGCCCTTTTGAATCAAGTAATCCAAGAGAAATTATTAAATTTCTCTTTAACCCTGGAAGATGTCTGACTTCTTGAACAATCTTCTGAGATCCATCCCACATTCTAAACTTTATAGAACCAATAACAACAATATCACATGGATGGTTTTTTCCCATAAGAACCTTTCCTCCATTTATAGATTGATATGTATAAAACCAATATCTTCTTAGCGTCATATGAAAAGTACAAGTTGAATCCAATATCTATTCCTATGCATTGTCAACACTAGTAACAGCCAAAGCTTCTGTGTTTTCATTCTACTCAATAACATTCTCAGTTGCTGGTTTCTCTTTTCCTTCTTTGATGTCTTTGAGTCTTTTCTTGCAAAACCTTCGAATATGACCAATCTTGTTGCAGTAATAACAAGTAGTCTTGGATTTTGCCTTTGAATTTGATCCTGCTTCAGAAGTTGAATTGAACTTGTTCTTCAATTTTCCCTTAGACTTCTTCTGGTTCTTGAACTGAACATTAAGCCCATCTGCAATGGCAGAGTTTTTCTGCCTTTCAACTTTGATCTCTAACTCGAAGTGCTGAAATTACATCTTCCAAACAAATTGATTCTCTGCCATATTTGATGGCATTCTTGACATCTTTGTAGTTATATGGGAAATAATTCAATAAGAGAACAACCAGTGTGGGATCTAAAAGATTTTCTTCAGCATTGGTCAAATCAATCACCAATCTTTCAAAGACTTCGAGATTGTCATCTAGGACTTCCCTTGATCCATCTTGAAACTGAATAGTTGCTCTTTGATGAATGCAATTCCAGGAACAAATTTAGTCATGTATAGGGATTCACGTTTCAACCATATCTTTGATGATGTGTCTTCTTTCTCCACCTTTCTCAAAATATTATCAGCAAGGTTGAGAATTATGGTGCTATAGGCAAGCTCTATTATATCTTCCTATTCTTCCTGAGATAACCTCTATGACAGATTCTTATCACCCCCAGAGCTCTTGCACATTTCTGTTGCACTAGGATGGATTTCATCTTTCTCCTCCAAATGGAGAAATCACCTTTTCCATTGAACTTTTCCAATTCGACTTTTGTAGATCCCATCTTCCTTCCTTTGGAAAAAATTTCCTTCAAGATTTTTTAGAAAAATCAAATTCTTGATCAACCTGTCTCTGATACCAATTGTTGTAAAATACTACCCAAGAAATAAGATCTTCAAATATGATAAATTCTAACAAATCTGGAAGAAGAAAGGAAAAGAATAAGAGGAGTAGAAACATGGTATTTACTTGGTTTGGATTCAACAAATAATTCCTACTCCAAGGCAGGGATTTCTCCCAAGATTGTTTCACTAATTCAATGGATAAGAGATACACAAAAGAACTGATACAGAAGAGAGATTATAGCCTTTCACAAGATTACAAGAACAAAGACACCATAAAGATCTCTCACACACCAGAAGATTACAAACCCACAAGAAAAACCCAATTTCCTCTTGATCTCTCAAAACTCTCCTAGTTACAATTTTGATCGTGTATACCTCTCTCTACCCATTTAGGCAACATAATGTGTGTTTTGATTTTTGTCATATTTCTATATTTATAGAAGAATTCTTATATTATTTGACAAAAACAAAGACTGTAGGTGTCATTTTCGCTAGAACAGGCTTTCAAATTCAATTGCGTAGGCACATGTAGAGCTATACAAAATATCTAATCCAATTGGATATCCAACCAATCCAATCCAATTGAGATTGAATATCCAATCTAATTGGATTGGATTCAATCTCAATTGGATTGGATTGGACTTGGATTTCATATACTAAAGTCCAATCAAATCAAATCCAAATCAATCAACATATATTCATTAAAAATAAATAAACTTATATCACATATTTATACCTAATTGACTAGTAAAATGTATCAAAATAGTAATAACAAATATATTTTTTGTACACAACTTAGAGAATAATTTGTAATTATAAGAAAAAATATATACTTTCTTCAACACTTTAAAATCATTATTGAAATCAAATTAAACAAAAAGAATGAATTGATTAGTTTTTCTTTCCATAAACTTCACAATTAATTGTTGAGCAATGTATTATGATTTTATTATGGTGTGAACTTTATATCTAATACTTTACTATATGTAGTTAACTTTATGGTAATGTAAATTTTGTATACTAAATTATGTGTAAAACATTAAATTTGGATAAACACTTGTGTGTGTGTGTGTTTTTTTTTTATTTTTTTTATTTACGTTAATTAGATTGGATTGGGATATAAAAACACTTAATTGGATTGGATTTTCATCTACTATTGGATTGGATCAGATCCAAAAGTTAGAAATCCAATTGACGTTGGATTGGATTGGATATACTAAAAACATATTGGATTGAATCGGTTTACAACCTTACGCAAAGGTTCTATCCGTTCGTGCATGCTTCCTGGCCGACTGGCCATCTACGCCTTCCTACCCACTCGTAATCTTCCTCTAGTGCCCTTGAAGCTTCCACGTGTCTAGTATGAGTGTTCCCATGTGTCCCTTCTCGATAGCTCCACATATCATCTTTTTTGCTATTAATTCTTCAATATAAGAGGGGTTTTATATTCCCTTAAGGTAGAGTAAAGACTCGCAAAAGTACAAGCAGAAAATTCACTTAACTCTAAAGAGTTCACTTTGCAACCATAAAGAGAATAGAAAGAAAAAAGTGCTAAGAGCTCATCATCACGTTTTTCGAATTTTGAAGGGAAAAAAAGGTATATTGACAGAGGGTCCATCCACTTCCCTTTCATGTTTTATCATATTCTATAAAAATATGTTCTTTTGTCTATTCTAATTACTATCTTATCATATTCTATTCTATTATACCTTTTGTGAATCCCACCACATCATATACTACCCTATTATTCTCTATTACATATGAAACCCTCCATCTTTCCATTATATTAATAATATTATCTTGTGGAGCCTACTACTTTTTACATATATTATTATATTTTTATATTATTTTATTATTAAATCTCGTGGACCTTACCACTTTTTTTTTTACATAAAATATGTAATATTATCGTGTGAATTCCACCCATTTTTATCAAAAACTTTAGAATCATGTTTATAAAATGGAAAATTCTATGGCGACGACACCATAACTCACACTCACCTTTACACACGGTACACACTCATTAGAAGTTGGGCATGGGGAATCGAGCGCATCAGGTGTAGGTGGACACCTTTTCTGGTGCAATGGGCCCTGCCGTAACAAAAATAAAAAAAAAAGAAAGAAAAAAAAGAAAAATGACATTAGAGGTAACAAAGTAACCAAAGTAACCAAAGGAATAAACACAAGTAACACCTAGTTTCTATTAAAGTAACAAACAAATCAATACTACATTTTCACTTTGCCAGAGTCCCATACAATTCCATCACAATAGCATCTAGATTGAAGTTGTCATCTCGGCATAGGGCAGTATTATAATAATCCTCTTCTTCGTTGGGAGTTTCGAGGTCGAAGAAATGGTTAATTTCTTCAGCTGATAATAAAACCAGTTTTTTTCTAACATGAACTCGATTATCTTTTTTGCCCACAAAGTTTGCGTAGAATTCCTTCACCATATTTGGGACGACCTTATTTGGTTCGCCCACAAAATATTTCCATTGTTTTCTTTCTAGCAATTTTGTAACCTTTTCCATTTCTAATTTCTTGTAGTCGATTCCCCATTTAAAAATTAAAAACATTGAGCAAATAAATCAAGATAACGTCTCTCACTACTGGGCACAAGTACCTTGAGGATGTCACTTCGTGGATGTGGAAGCAAGCTTTTTAATATGAGCCATGTTTAGCCTCTTGCAAGTTCACAAATAAAACGTGCAAAACACCCTAAAAATTAAGCAAAATTATTCATTCACGCAAAACAAACTAAATTAAAGAATTACTTTACCCAAAAACCTATTTCAACAATTGATTGAATAAATGTCATTTTACCTAAAAATTATCTAGGAAAAAAATTCCCATAAGTAAAGCGCCATTTCCCAATTTTTTCAACAGAATCAATCCAAAAATTGCTATTTCTAAGTTATTTCTCATCTAGAAAGTAAATTAACCGAAAAGATGAGCAGGGGAAGTGGAAAGTTTACTAGATTCTTCGAAAATATTGAATAGTGTGGTTAGGTTGTAAATGTCCAATGCTCCCAACAGTTATGATCGAGCTTAACCTCGAAGTGATATTCTCTGTTAGGCTTGGGACCCACAGATCGGCTGTTGTAGCAAAAGATCTAAACCCGCTTGAGCTCCTTGAGCATGGATTTTAAAATTTCAAGTCTAGCCCCAGTAGTTTAAAGATTTCACTCAAGCGTTTTGTTATCACTTCAGCTAAAATAAGAGGGCAATTGAGCGGGGATGTTGTAATTTAGACTAATAGGCACCAATCCCCCCTATAATTTGCACATTTTTGCAATTTGACCCCTCAAATTTTTTTTTGGTATTAAAGTCCCTAAAGTTTGTGTTCAGTGGACAAAGTGCCAATGAACATAAACTTTAGGGCCATGTTTTTTTTAAATATTTATTTGGTGTAAATGCGTCAATAGTAATAATAAGAAACTTTTGTGTCCGAGTTTGTAAGTGGGGGGTCATTGATTTTTTTAATTGAATCAATTCTTCCTTTTCGGATCCGAAGCGAAGAAGAAAGGAAGGAAAAAAAAAAGTTACTAACAAGAAATCAATTTATGAAAGATTTCGTTGCAACCAAATCAATGAGCTTAAAGTGGTGTAACTGCTTGAACAGTAACAATAAGAAACTTGAAATAATAATTTGTAACTATATGTTGTAAATAGGAATTAGACCTAAGTAGATTCTAAACAGAAAAACTTCAATCATTTCAATTTATTTCATCTATTCCATCACTGGAATATGGTGGATACACGTCAAATCATGATTTTGAATCAAAACAGAGATTTCAAGATTATCAATAATCAAGATGGATCTTGAGGGACCTAACTAATGCGTAAATGAAAGGAGGCATTACTACCAATAAGTCTTTAATTAAACTAATAGGAAGATTCCACTTGAGCCCCACTTGACAATCTGCGGAAGCGCACTTCTGCCCAAGCTTCAATGTTTGCCAATCCTTCAAACTAACCCTAAAGTGGGAGTCAAAATAAATTGTTATTATGCATAAGTCAAAGACTCGTACTATAAATGATCACAATTTTACCATCAATTAGTTCACCTAAAAAGTGAAGGGATCAAAACTCGTACCATTTCCAAGAGGATCACTAAACACTTAAACAAAACTAAGAAAGCTACAATGGTTACCATTAGTTAGTTTTTGCTCAAAAACAACTACCACACTCAACTAAACCAGATGAGTCCAAGTACATTATCCGCATACTTTTCGAGATTTCTATTCATATATTACAAAATTAAAAAAACAAAAAAAAAACCCTAAGTAATAGGAATTCACTTTAGCTCCATCAACCCATTTGGACATCAAAGGTGGCTGTGAAGAATTTGCAACACCGGCCATTGAAGCATAATGGAAAGCAATCACTTTCCCCAAGTTAAAACATATCATCTTGCATGACTTGCTAAAGCAACATATTCTCACGCCATAATAGATATAAAGAGTTCGTTTGAATTTAGCTTTATTCTTAGTAGAATATTCTCTAATAAAATTTTCTTCTTGCAAGAAAATCCCTTGAACCACCCAAGAAATTTCTTTCTCTCGCAATCTTGAACTCTTGTTATCTCTGAAACCTTTAGGATGGCTATTCTTCAGTTGGCTTTCCTCCAGTGAATCATCGCCGCAGTGCCAAGAGATCAATGTTGTGGCATTGGGAAGTCTGTTGTTCCACGCTAAGGCGCTAGAAAGCAAAAAAGCAACAGATGTGCAGTTACTGTAGGAACCGCAGACAACTAACATCTAGCCGGGAGACTATGTTACTACCTGTCATTCTGGTAGAGGGGTTTGAGATTAAATGTTTTTCTCTGAGTAGGAAGAAAATCGTGACATGAGGTAGTCAATCAGAATGGTAGTAAAAAATCTTGATAATAATATTTTTTTTCCTGATGATTTATAAGTCATCAGAAGCATTGCAAGGAAGCACAAAAACATGGCAAGGTTTTCCATGGGAAATAAGAAACAAGATGGATATAAAAAATTAATTGAGGTGTTGCTACTTATAGGCGAGCTTAAGTACAAAGGTTTGGTTGAAAATAATTAACAAAGGAGTAGGTTGAAAACAATTAATGAAGAAATAGGTGAAGATAGTAGCTAAGGCCTATGCTTTTTTCAAAGTTAAATTATATTGCTCATGCGAATATACCATCAGAGCCCTATTTGACAATCTACTGAAGCACACTTATATTGGATGAAGCTGCCGAAAAATGACTATTGTCACTACAATATCCTGGCTTTGTATAATTTCAAGAGAATATAAATCTAGCTTCACTTTGAAGTAGTTTGAATCAAAATCAGATAAAGAGGAAGAAACCAAAGAACATCATACATTCGAGGTTAAAATATCTTTACTGTCCAAGGCAAGTAAATCAACTTGGCCACATGATGTACAAAAAAGATTGATGATGTCATATCAAGACTCCTTCACTTTGCTTATATGATAGTTGGAATATTGTTTTGACACCAAATTTTTTCGCATTACTTGGCTCAAACATCGAAATGCGTTTCAGCAACAAAATTCCAATGCCGAAGCATATTCTCGAAGTTAAAGCCCCTGTCTCCCACTTGTCCATGATTTTTTTCTCTGTTTTTTGGTTGATAATTGGGTTGGGACTGGTGTAGATATGAGATTCTTCACTCCTATCATTTTTAGGATTTATATCTTGCCAATGTACACACCTTAAGTATAATGCTCTGCTTGCTTCTTTAATCCTCGACTATTCAATGTTGTAGCAAGATGAAACAAGTTCCAATGTTTTTCCAAGCCTTGCTTCATTGGGTTTGAATTGCAAATACAAGAAAGAAATAGTGTTATCAAATAATAGTTGATGGTAATCATAACAATCTATTCTTTTTTAATTATTCAAAAATTTGGAGATACCTGGGGACAGTTGTTTGAACAACAACTGTTAAAGGCCTCCATAGACTTGAGAGTATAAACTCCACAGTTCACCACCCGATTGTTGTGGAAGTTTTGTCAACGTGAACTATTTTGAAGTCACTAAATGTTGCATCTTGCCCATATTTTCCACGCAAGCCTAAGCCAAACAAACATTGAAGTTGGTTTTTCTATGTTTCCAAAAAAAAAAAAAGAAGAAGAAGAAGATTGGGGGTGTATAGAAAGTGAACAAAAACATTACCTGCACACATAACATAACATAAGTTTCATTTTATTGTTGTATCAATAAAAAAAAAAAGAAAGAAAAGTACCAATTTATCGCAGATTGTTCATTATGTTATTTGATGTAGGATTATAATTGGAATCCCATATATTCAAAAGTTTATCTTGCAGATGCACGACCGCCATTAACCAATGTGAATACCTACTCCCGCAATGCACTAGTGTGACAATCTACTAACAACAACAACAAAAAAGTGATCTTAATTAATGCAACACTCTAAATAAATAGAGATCAAGTTGTTAAAGAATAAGAATGTGTAACTACTCACAATATTCGAAATTGCCACTAAAATCCCAGGTCAAATGAGTAGTTTCTGCCTAGGCTTCGGCGTTTTCCAATCCTTCAAACTCACCTTAAAACGGGAGTCAAAATAAATCGTTGTTATGGTTAAGTCAAAGACACGTAGTATAAAGGATCACAATTGTTACCATCATTTACTTCAACTGAAAAGCAAAGGGATGAAAACCCGTACCATTTCCAAAAGGGATATCTAAACACTAACACAAAGCTAAGAAAGCTACATCAGTTACCATTAACACCACCACTACTTTTTCCAAATTAATTTTCCAAAAATTGAATGGGAAGAAACGTTGGATCCTAGATACCATTCATCCAAGAAAACAAGAATCACCAAATCAATATAAAGAATGACAATGGTTACCATTATTCCCATGGACATAGACCAAACATGCCTTTCATTCCGATTCCTTGCCTCCAATGTTAGAATTCTAAAGTAAGCAATAAGGACTACCAATGCCTAAATTAGATTAGGACAAGATTTAATGTACTAATTAACCCAAAAAAAAAACACAAGGAACTTACAATTCCATTCATGTGCCCGTGAGGGGAGACTTATCGTTTCACGCCAAATAAAAGATATAACCCCCGATGTCTCCTAATGTCTCCCTATACATTGGAAAAAAAAAAAAACAAGATGGCCCCGTGTGAGTAGATATTATGCAAAGCATTTAGCACTAAATATTCGTTTAATTTGAAGACCTTTCAAACCCCGGATCAAGCAATCCATGAAAAATATACATGGTGAGTTTGAATTGTGAAAGCTGCAAGTCCGTTCGAAGACTAAACGGTCTAACAGCTTTACCCATATTATGGACATAGTAATCATAAATTTTTATGTGTTCTTTGCCAACCTCCAGGTCAATAGGGTCATTTTCATTGGAATCCAAGTCATCAATATCGTAGATTGGTTGTCTCTATTTTAGAAGTTGTTTTTCGTGACTAATTACAACCAATGCTAGGTTGTTATCTCCCTCTTTTAAGCTCACAATGTTCTCCTCATCTTGCATAAATGGTGATGGATCAGAGTCGAAAGCCTCTCTGCATTTTTCCTTTATGCAGCTCTCTTTTGGGGTGAGGTCAATAGCAGGACTCACGTTGTGGTGGCTTTCACTGGCTTCCTCATCGTTCGTAGTAAAACTCTCCTTGTAACTACTGCCACCATCTTCCTCCTTATTATTTCCACTAGCATATTTCTCATGCGTGGTGGTTAGACATATTGTTTTAGTGGAGATGCCATCAGTGTCTTTTCCGATATCTTTCTCCTTACGCACAGCGTCCTTTCAGACTAATACATATGCTAGTAGTCGCTGTTCAAAATTACCAAACCTCTATTCAATCATCTCCTCTATTTTTTTGAGGTGTTTATTTTTTAAATCTTCATGCATGCCCACTGCAGTTTACCTAAACTCCTTCTACTCATGAGATAGGGTGGCAAAGGCTTTCTCCATGTGGTTGAGTCTATATTCAATTTAATCTGTATAAACTAGGTCCTGAAAGGCCGTATACACTTTTTCTTCAGCGAAGGGTTCAAAAGTAAGCTGCACATACATGACAAAATGCATTAGTACGAGAAGAACACAAATAATCATCTTAAAATTAAACATTTAAAATACATTCTCACTTGACACCCCACCCTGTTCGATAATCCATGCAATGGCTTTACTAACCCATTTACTTGTCCAATAAACAATTGGAGGGTTTGTGTGGTCGACGTAGCATTGTGACCGTTTTAATTGGTGTAGATGGCTCTATGCCATAACCCATTTCAAGTTCTATACTTTGGCCCATTGACTATACTTCGTGGCTTAGTCATATTTAGCTCCACACTTAAGCCCATCTTATGGAAGGCCTATCCTTTAAGATGGCCCATCCTACAAGCTAGTCCACTCTACGTGCCGACCAAGTTCATGGGTCAACCCACTCGACGAGTCGAGTTACACTACGAGTTGGGTTACTCTATGATTCGGGTCGCCCTACTGGATGGGTTAGTCCACAAATTGGGTCATCCTATCGAGCAGGTCTCTCCTTAATATAAATTATATTATAAAAATACAATAAAAATAAAATAATATAAATAAATTAGATGAGTTATACTTGGTAAGATCACTACCTAACAAGATTTACCTTCTTGAACAATTTTTTGGATTTAAAATGGATTCTACTAAAACATTAGAACAAAACTTAGATTGCTTTAACAAAATATTCTTGGATCTTTGAAATGCTAACAAGAAATTCGATGATGAAGATATTTATGTGATATTGCTTAGTTCCTTCCCTTAATCTTATAATGACATTAAAATTGCTATTAATTATGGAAGCGACTTTTTAACCAACAATACAATGATAAATGTAATAAGATCAAAAGACTTTGATACAAAGATTAAGAAAGATAAAGACAAGGATAATAATACCAATGGAGAAGGGTATTATATCAGGGGTAGAAGTCCATTTAAGAAAGGTAATCAAAAGAATAGATTTCTAGGTAGTGGAAAATCTAAGTTTAAAGGGAGATATGGTTATAGGAACTGTTAATACTGTGGAAAAGAAAGGAATTTTTAAAGAAATTGTAAGAAAAGAATGGAAGATGAAAATGGTAAGCCTCAAGATAGTGCAGATGCTGCAATAGTGAATGGAGATAATGACTATGGTGATGTTCTTTGTATAAACACAGGGAGAGAATTGATAAATGGATTTTAGACATTGGTTGTACATACCACATGGGTCAAAATAGAGATTGGTTTAGTAGCTTTAGAAATTGCAATGGTGGTATTGTGTTTCTAGGTGATAATAGAACATGTGAAGTTGTCAAGATAGGAGAAATTAAATTCAAAATGCACGATGGGATTATTAAGACTCTTAAGTATGTTGGATATATCCCTGAATTAAAAAAAAAATTAATTTCTCTTGGACAATTAGACATTTATGAACTAACCTATAAGGCAAAACAAGGTATTCTAAAAATTAAGAAAGGCTCTATGGTTGTGATGAAATCTGAAAAGAAGGAACGGGTTGTATGATCTTATGGGAGACACACATATTACTATAAATGGAGATGCATGCACTATAATAGCAGACAAACCAAATTTGACAGCAAACAAGGACAAGACTAATCTTTGGCATTCTATGGTAGGACACATGAATGAAAAAGAGTCTACATATTCTCAACAAACAAGGGCTATTTGGAGAAGACCAAATCAGCAAGTTAGATCAATGAGAAAGTTGTGTAATGAGGACACAAAATAAGTTGAGTTTCAAACTTGGTTCTCATAATTCAAAGGATGTTTTGGAGTATATACATGCTGATCTTTGGGGTTTAGAACAAACACCAACACTAGGAGGAAATGTATATTTCTATCCTTAGTTAATGATTATTCAAAAAATATTTGGACTTATCTTTTAAAACAAAAATCTAAAACATTTGATAAGTTCAAATCATGGAAAGCCTTATTTGAGAAACAAACTGGAAAATATGTTAAAACATTAAGAACAGACAATGGCTTAGAGTTTTTTGGTGATGAGTTCAATACATTTTGTGAACAAAATTGATTAAACAGACATACGACTGTTAGATATACGCCTCAAAACATGGTGTAGCTAAACGGATGAATAGAACACTTTTGAATAAAATGAGGTGTATGCTAGTTAGTTCAGGTATGTCTAAATCATTTTGGGGACAGGATTTTTCCCACCGCCACCTATCTAGTAATAGGCCACTCTCAAGTGCCATGGAATTTAAAACTCCAAAAGAATTCTGGACAGGAAAACCACCTCATTTAGGATATCTTAGGACGTTTGGTTGTGATGCATATGCACACACGAAAAGTGAAAAATTAAGTCCTAGATCAATAAGATGTGTGTTTCTAGGATATGGAAAAAAAATAAAAGGTTTTAGGTTATGGTATCTTAAACCTAAAGGAATGTAGGGGATGGTTTCTACAATTGAATTTCTCGTGGTATGTTGGAGCCACCGGCAACCTGTTTGACTTGTGAGACAGAGAATCAGACGGTGATCGTAAAGTTCTTGACACCGAGGGGTGTCGGCCAAAGGAACTTCAATGGTCAAGTCAGTATATAGATCATAGGAAAGACCCGTGAGGGTGCAAAGTGATATCAAAGAGATTAAGGAACAAAAGAAGATGTTACCATGACCGGGAGTCTATGGC
>WUAT03470313.1:0-15610 GCA_010015005.3 Ulmus americana
ATCGAATCTAAGCCGTATGAAGATATCAATGGGCTTTCGGCATAGGACTTAGGAACGGGTCGTCACGTTGAACCCATGTGATGGGTCGTGACGGTGAACCCTACCATGAAATGACGTGGCATGTTGCCAGCTGTCCTGTTAGAGGGGTAAGATAGTAAATAAAAAATTTGGCCCAAACACCTGCCAAATGTACAAATATAAGTCCATAAAAAATCTCATAAACAGAAATCACATTCGATCTCAATACATCTAAAATGTTCACATATATTCTTCAAAATCATTTTTAATCCACAGAAATAAACCACCAAATGTTCATAAATAAATATAAGTGCAATATGAGAATTCATTTACCTCGTTTGAACCACAATGGGTGCTAGTGTGAGAGTGATTTCGAGTGAAATCAAAGAAATTTCACAGTAAAATCAAATCCCTCTCAAAATGGTAAAACAATCAAACAGAATAGCCAAGTACAGATCACAAAAACCAAAACCAAGAACAAATCGAAGCTCATCAGAACCACAATCAAACCCACAAATATCGAAGTTCAACACCGATCGAAGTACACCAAATAACAGATTGCACAACAGTGAACAACGAATCGGAACCAGATGGTGGTTTTCAACAAAGAATCTTCACTGGAGGAAACACATAACAAATCAAACACGGGGATGACCACAGAAGCCAACAACAGATCCGAACAAGGCCAACAAACCCCACTGCGTTCCGACCAAACCCAAAAACGCGATGAACAGAGACCAGTCAGTAAGTCACGAAAATTGCGCAAATCGGTTTCGTACTAAAAAAAATCAAGGTTGAATCGCGTGCAGATCAAAACAAAAATAAGCCAAATCACATACATGGGGAGTAGATAAAATCGCGAAAATACGAAGAACAAATCGAACCCACCCAAATCCGAAACCAAAATCAAAGAACAATAAACAGATCGAGTACTCACATTAACCAAAATAGATCAAAATCACGACGAGGTCAAAGGATATCGAAGCGAAATTGAAGGAAATCGCAGGGAAATGGAAGGGAAATGACGAAAATCGTAGCGAAATGGAAGAGAGAGGGACAGTTGAGCAATGAGCACCACGGATAGGGAAGGGCTTTCCAACGGCACAAATACCCAGTATTCGGAAGCTCTCCGAGAAATGAGTGAATACACAATAAATGGGTATTTGATTTTCAGTTTTTAACTCCTAAAAGTGAGTTTCATGAGTTCCGGTATTATAATACCAAACCCTAACAGAACCCAAGAGAACAACTATTCATAGGCCTTGGTATTTAAATACCCAAAATTCACTTAAAAAAACTCTACCGAACAGCCTCAACGAATTTTTGGAAAATTTTGAAAAATATGATAAAATTTAAAAAAATTTGGATAGATGGGCATGTTTGAGACCCAACTTAAAAATTTTCATATCTTATTTTATTTTTCAAAATTCTTTAAAAATCGTTCTTTTTCCTAATCTAACAATTATTCTTTTCTATCACCTGGACCTCATCACATTTTATATTATTATACCATATTGTATTTTATTACATACCTAAACTCTATTATTTTTGAATCTTACATACTTATATTCTATTACCTTTTATATTATATTATTAATATTTTTACTACTTTTTATATAAAATATTATTTTTTTTATAAAACTTCAATATTTTTGTCACTTTAAAATTATTTTTAAACTTGTGAACTCTAATTATTTTTACAAATTTTTTTAAAATCTTATTCAAAAAATTATCGACACAAATTATCAAACCCTGTTTAAATCGGGTTTCAACAATACCTATAGAACAAGGGCATTGTAAAAGATATTTTGGTTCGTAGCCGTAGCAGGTAGCATCTAAACCAAAAAGTCTATTAACAAAAATATTTAATTTGATGAGCTAAAAGTTGATGAGTAGGGCCCACAATGCATTAAGTCTAGCGCCATCCCACGTGTAGGGGGAGTGGTGCTGTCCTGATAAGCATTAATCTCACGTGCCTTCATCCTTAACCTGGCATACCTTTTTCACGTGAACTTATCTCGTGTTATACACGCGCCATGGAACTGCGTAAAAGTTTTCAACTGTCGTAAAAAGGTTGTCTCGGATATCGGTTGAGTGGAATCCGAATTCTGAAATTACTTGTTTAGAGGTAGCTCTCTGGAAAATCATCTCACTTTTTGGCTCTGTTCTTCCTTTCTGATTGGAGATGGAACAAAATAACGCCACCCCATCTCAAATCGACAGGTATATTTTTCTGGGTTTTGTTTCTTTTATGCTTTTCTTATTGATCAAATCTCCATAAACTCTACGTTAATCACTCTCGGTGTTCTTGCGTTTCATTTGTTGGGTTTTATTAATTAGACTTCCAACTTTCATGAATTATGATTTTAGTACTTCTTCAAGGAGTAGAAGATCAAACTTTGAGCAAGACATGATTTTAGTAGTTCTTGGTTTGGAAAGAAGAAAAAAAAGGTTATTTTTGATTTCGTATACTCTTTTGTTTCAAAGAAAATGGTTATGGATAATTTTTTCTACTTTTTTATTAATCAAAAGGGTTTTGTTGAAACCTTGTTGTGCTAATGCTGGATCTAGATGTTTATAAACATTTTATTGATAAATGCTATAAAGAAGTCCACCTTGGTGTTTCCCTCAAGGAGATTTTGAGAAGGGAAATCACACATTTATGAGTTGATTTTGGTAACTGTTATGTACTTTGCGTGCTTACCTAAGGGATCAATAACAACCTAAATACCTAATTCCTGTTTTGTTTGCCTCAAACTGCTTCTTATGGTTGGAATGTACCCACAAACTTAAACTAGTGTTTTATGTTGACTAAACTAAACTCTGTTTTAAGAGTAGCTTGAACAAAGAAAAAACTAGTGTTTTATGTTGACTAAACTAAACTCTGTTTTAAAAGTACTTTCTTCTTTTCTCCTTTTGCTTCAAACATGAGTTAAAGGGCTAAAGATTAGAGGCTAGCTATCCCTTTAGTCCTTGACTAGATTTATTAATCCCGTGCAATGGTACAACACTTGTTAACCACCAAAGGCAACTTGAACCCTTGTCATTTAGTTAGTAATCCACCACTTGTTATTTTGGTGGTTGTTTCATAAGTATCTATTAGTAAACTTCTTTCTTATGTATGGTTTGATGGAATAGTTGTGTAATTTAGGAATTTTGGGACTTAGAATGTGAAGGAAGAAACCGAAGTGATGAACCTTGTGTGTTCTTTCTGCTTTTTTATGCCTAGTTGATTGCTCTTTTGGTTATTATGATGTGGCCTTTGAATTTTTCCTCATGATAATTTAACCTCGGTGAATGTCTATACCAGCACTCAAGTCATTAAGGTTCTAAGGGCAATCAGGAAAAGAAAACTGCAGGCTGAGCCATTGGATTTGCCTTTTTCAAAGCAGAAATGTTGTGATAGACCTGTTTCCATTCTCTTTGAAGTAGCAAAGGGAGTAGAAAAAGGACTCCTTTCGGATGAAGGATCAGAACTTGAGTCGATGAATGATAGCAACAGTTTGATTGGCGAATCTGACTCCGCGACATCTGCATATAACAAATCTAAAATGGAAGTGGAGTATGCTAAGACAAACGATAGGCCTGCTTCCTCTTCTTCTGTCAACTGCGGTTATGATTGTATTGAGAAGGAGAGTTTGAAAATGGAGAAAGCCAGTTCTAGCAAAGGGCAACTGGGGTTTCTGAATCTCGAAGAGCAGCTCCTCGAGTTCGGGAACCATACAGGTTACATAGGGGCAGAGTGTGAAGATGAAAGCATGGAGAATTATACCAATGAGGAACTTTCAGATATTCTTTGCGCCAATGGTGTGAACCCGAATGTGTATGTACTTTCCTCGGGTAGATGGACTGTAAATCAAGGTAATTCCGGTTTTCAAATCAAATTTTTTGAGTCTTGCAAGACAAATTTTCCCTGATAAAGACTGGAAAATTATTTTTACTTGTTGTTAAAGTAAAAACAAACTTTTTCTACATGATTCAAGCACTATTTTCGTAATGGACTCGTTTATTTTTTTGTGCAGGGGCTGAATCAGAAAGTAGGAAACCAACTATTGATCAAGAATTTGAGCAGTATTTTTCTATGCTTATGTTGTAATAGCGTTTTGCTCGATAATGAGCATTGATATGTGTATATTTTTGAAGATTTCGATCTGTATAATACGTGAATAATACGAACATACACTGCTATCCCTTTTACTATGGCTAATTGACATGATGTTCTGCAAGATAGCGGGTAAGAAATATGACTTGTTTATCCTAGAGAGCTCAAGGGCACTTCCAAAGGAAAAATACTTTTCTTCCCTTCTTCCATTCTTCTTTACCACAAATTTTTTTTTTTTTTTTTGTGGAACTTCCATTATCAAGTGTTGCTTAAGCAGCCGACGTAGAAGTCGCATTTCTGATCGCTTGTAAAGAATTACTATGCCCTGCATAAGGAAATTCTATTGGTCCAATGGTTCTTAAGCTTGCGTTGGAATTCATAAGTCATCATTTTAATATACAGTTTAAAATCTTTTTATAACTAAAACTAATGACTTTTTTTTCAAACGTGATTACTAATTAACCAGCTTAATGATGATATTACCTAAGTTGCCGCAAACCATTTATACCTAAACCCATTGGAATTTTGGTTAAATGTAAAATAAAAGAGTTGTATTGTGAGTTTTCATTATTGCTTAGTACAAATTTACATAAGATTTGTATATCCTGAAAGCTATTGCACAAGAAACTCATAAACAATTGAGAAAATACAAGTTTTTGGTATTTCAAGTAGTTTAAGAAATTCCCTAACAATCAAAAAGCGATATTCTGATTGAGACAACCATTTTGACTATCAAATTGATGAACCAATACTTAGTGAGACTTGATTGCTTTATTGGATCGAACTTCACTTGTTGGAAGGACAAATTGCATTTTTTGTTGACTGTTCTGAATATCTTCTACATTCTGCACCCCAATATGTAGTCACTTCCAGAGCCCACAGATAAAGATACTGATGAAGTGAGAGCTACCAAAAAGAAACGTGAAGAAGATGAATTAATATGTCGTCGACACATCCAAAATGCATTTTCTAACTAACTATACCAACACGAAATCTTCCTAGGAGATATGGAGTGCTATGGAATACAAGTATAAGACAGAGGAAGAAGGTACCAAGAAATTTATGATATCCAAGTATTTTGATTTCAAATTTCTTTATAAAAAACCTCTTTTGCCTCAAATTCATGAACTGCGAATCATTTCTAACAAATTGAAGGCGTTCAAAATTGAACTTCATGAACCGTTTCAAGTTGGTGATATCATTGCAAAATTACCACAAACTTGGAAAAGTTACATAAAGGGGGTTCTTCATAAGAACGAAGAATACTCTTTGGTAGAGATATAGATACATCTTCATATCAAAGACGAATTGCGTTCAAGAGATAGTTCTAAGGAATCCAACATTGGTACTTCGAGAGCAAATGCCAATATAGTAAACAAGCATAGCCATCCCAAAGGCAACTACCAGAAAGGAGGCAACAATTAAAAAGGGAATTCTCTTGGTCCCAAAAAGGATCAAGGAAAATTCAAAAGTAATAAAAAAGAAAAAGGAGGATGTTTTATTTGTGGCAAAATTGGGCATTTTGCTCGTGATTGCAAATACAAAAAGAAACAAAACGAGGAGGCCAAGGTAAATGCCATAGAGAAGGAAATCATCGCTAATTTGAGGGAGGCTAATGTTGTCCATGTTACGATAGGTGCTATGTAAAACAATATTTGATCCTAATTTGTAAATACATTTGTTATTTAATGAAATAAAGAAAATTATATTAATTTAAGTATATATTTGATTTCATGGTATGCTTTTTTTAAAATACATATTGTTAGCAAAATATCATATTGTTCTGTTACTTGTTTAATTTCTATTACTGGCTATGTGAGGTCACATACAAAAGATCCAATTATTAGACTAAGTATAAATAATGTTCATAATTAGTAAATAAGGTTTGGGCGCTTTATTTTAATTAGATTGTGGTGACTATTTCCATAGTGGGAGTGATCTAATATTGGATCACTGTAAAGAATTTATAGATAGTGGCACCAATATGTTTATGATATATTGAACATGACCATGATAGAATAATATCTTCGACGAAGTTCCATTTAACTATATGAATAACTTTACATTTTATCGCTTGATGGCTAATTTATGAATGGATCTTATTCCTGACCATTTGATTAACTCATGTCCATAGTTTGTGTCTTTTGACTTATTAATGAGTGAGATGCATAATGCTTCAAAAATTCGGTATTTTGTAGACACAATATCATGGATAGAGGGAGTGTCAAGTCAGATGCATGGAATCCACAACTTCTCATGTTTAATTCGGAATTCCTAGGTGAATTTCTCATTCAATATTGGATATAATTTATTACAAATTCTCATCTATGAATAGGTCATAAATAGGTCGCCCATTGGAGAATTAATGGTAACACATAGACAAAGACGTAATTAGAGAAGTAGAATGGATACACGTATTTAATTATGAATATTTATAGTGGTGGATCACATCTCGTGGCAACCAATTATATCGATGGCAAAATCTTAATTAAAGATTCTTGTAAATATATCTACATAATCTTAGAGTGCAATTTTGAGCCCGCTTGTGGGCTCGTTTCAGCTAGATGGATGTATGGAATAGAGAAATCAAACTTTGTGAGCCTGTTTCAACTAGATGGATGTATGGAATAGAAAGATATATGAAGGTGTTAAAGGGATATGTGAAGAATCATTGTTAACTAGAAGGGTGCATTGTAGAGTCTTATATAGTTGACAAAGCAGTTGAGTTTTGTACTAAATACATGGTCGATTGTGAAGCTATCAGACTCTAAAAGAAAACTTTAGATAACTCATCAGAACTTAAGGGTAATTCAGTGGACGAAGTGAAAGTTGTGGAACTGAATGACTTGGAATTAGCCCATTTGTACATTTTGCACAATACTTCCCATGTTGAACCATATGGTGTAGAACATCTGGCTTATGTGAGAGACAAAAACAAGAAGAAAATAAAAAATGGATCCAAGATGAGTCTTTTGTATCTTGGTTGAGAAAATAAGTATCTAAGGAACTACTAAAGCCCAATGTTATAGTTTCAAGGAATCTTAAGTGGTTAGCCGACAACCCTAGAGTGCAAGTTCTAACTAATAGTGCATATTCGGCTGATGGAAATCAATTCTACACAAGAGAAAGAGATATGAGAAGCATCATGCAAAATAGTGGGGTGACTTTGGTGTCTCAGGCAATGCATTTCTCTAGTGCTATAAGGATAAAAATTCGACTCGTGTAAATATGTCATACTATGGGGTTATTGCTGAAATTTGGGAGGTGGACTACGCCAAGTTCAAAGTTTGGTTGTTTAAACGTCGGTGGGTTGATAGCAATAATGGAAAAAGGGTGGATGAGAATGGATTCACATTGGTGAATTTGAGTAATAAGGGTCATTATGATGATCACTTTATCTTAGCTTCTCAAACAGAACAAGTGTTTTATTTTATAGATCCCTTAGACCCAGATGAAGTGTAATTCTTAGCCACAATAGAAGCAAAATTGAGAGTGTTGACATTTGTCACAATGTTGAAGAAACTCCATCATTCTCAGAAGGAGTTCCCACGTTAGATATGGAGGAAGAAAGTGATGATTACTTATTATTTATTCGTGATGATTGTGATGTGGAATATGTGGCTTTGGATGACCGTGATAAGTAAAAGAGAAAAAAGTAATAATAATTAGTAAGCATATGAACTATGGATTACTTGTGAACTTTGAAGTATATTGTTGTTATAGTAAATATGTTTTACATGTTTTTAAGTTTGATTTTAATGGTAAATTGTAGATATATGGTGGACAATGAGAACGATCCACATGGTGTTATTAATGTTTTTTTTATCTTAATTATAGGGTTTAAGGTTTAGTAGATATGTACTTAAATTGCACTTGTAATTTAGGTTCTGGTGATGTACTTTTGGATTATGTTGTATTATAGTATTTATTATGCTATTAAAGCAAGTTTTAACAATTTTGGGGGAAACAAAATTTAGAATTTTTTTTTTTTTTTAAAATAGTGGCAGTTCGTAGTCAAAACTGCTACTAAAATTACGAAATTTACACATTTTAGGTGGAGTTCATAGTGAAAACCGCCACCAGAAACATAGATCTAGTGGTAGTTGAAACCTCCACAAACACTACAACGAAATTATCACTTGGCAACAAAGCAAGCGGTAATTCGCAAAAATTCGCCACCTAATGAAATGCAGAGAAATTAGATTGTAGTTATTATAAATAATTGCTTCCAAAAGTTAAGAAATCTTAAGGCGGTGGTCATTTAAAATAACCGCAACCTAAATATAAACTTTAGTAGGTAGTTTTTTAAAATAACCGCCGCCTTATCTCATATGCAACCTCACATGTGTTACTATGTGCGATTTTTATAAATTAGGTGGCGATTTTTTTTTTATATAGAAACCACCGCCTAAAGTGCAGTCGAAACCCTATTTTTGTTGCTTTATCATCATTTTCATAGAGTTATACTTAGCGCCGTCACCACAACCCAAAAGCTTGGGTTTTTCATTGTTCGTAAGTTCTCTTTGAACTTTTGTTCAAATATGAAAAAACTTTCTTAGGGATTTTGAATGAATCCCTAATGTTTGTATTTGTATGATAGTTTTTGTTGTTTCTTTTCAGTTATTTCCTTATGTAAGTGGGCTTGAACCTCAAAATGAAGCTTCAACATTTTTTCTACATGCATTTTGTAAGGACATGTCGGCCAAAACTCGGTCCACTACTTGCTTTTAAAAGTATATGTGATAAGTTTAATACATTCTGCTATAGTATTAGATTTTTCTTTAGTGATTTTGAAAATTTGAAATTCTTGCAATGTTTTAGTTATTTTTGAGGTTGAAAATAATATTTTTTATATGATTTTGATTTAAATTGCAACTTTTGGAGTTTACAAAGGTTATACAAGAGGATATTAGAATGGACTCAAGCCATTAATTCGTTGGTTGAAGTAGAATTTGAGGATATTACCTCTATTGTTAGACACTGGGGTATTAAGATTATGATAAAGCTTCTTCAAACAACAATTTGGTGGCTGAAATATGAAACATGTAGTTGATTCAACCATGAAATATAGCCACTTAGATTTTCACCTTGATGGGTTGTATAGCTAATGTATGTGAAAATATGAGTATTCATATGCAATTTGTAGGCATCTCTGATTTGTTAATTCTACAATTATCAAATGCATTGTACTATTAATAGACATGAATCACTTGAAGATGCACTCTTAGTAAAAATCAAATTTTCACTACCACATTAATTATAAAAAATATCAGTGTCAAACTCCAAAAGGCCTTAGTTCTTGTGAGAAGCAGCAATTTAATGACTCATCAGATGGAACCGAAAAAAATCTGTCTAGCTTCATGTTTCAATTTTATATTACTAAAAGTTATTGTATTATATTTTATGGATTATATTATATATTTTGATTGCAAAAGTGATTAAAATTTTGGAACGAAAAAAATTATTTTGTTGTAAAAAAAATGTGTTTAGGCATCAGTTATTTCACATAACCGCCTTCTAAAGTTCAACAGTGATTTATATAACTAACTGCTACCTAAAATTGTGTACCTAAAACAGCTGTTTACAAACTGTTGTAATAGATCTTAGACGACAATTTCAAACCGCTGCTTAATATGATTTTTCTTGTAATAAAAAAATTACAGACTTTTAATAACAATGACATATGCAGCAGTGACTACTATATCTACAGTGACGGTTTTGCACACTCAAAAATGACTTTTTATTTTGTGCAGTGAATAGTTATTACATCAAATAAATGAGATCAAACACAATACACAACGATCTTATTCTTTTGATGAATAACCATATACACATCAATAATTACAAAAGTAAAAATCAAAACAAAAAAAAAAATTAATTAGATAACTCAAGAAAAAAAAGAAGGCAACCCGGACCAATGGTCAGTGGTGAAACTCAACATAAAGGAAGATCGGAGGGTGGAGGTGGTAACTTTTGATTTGGTAGTGGTCCATCAAGAACAATCCATGCCATCCTCAAACCCCAACTTGTGTGAACGTCCAAGTGGCAATGCATAAACCACACCCCTATACATATAATAATTGTCAATATATCAATATCAAATAATTGTATCTCCTATGTATCTATAACATATATGTAGATATAATAACACACAATAGGTTTTGTGAATAGTACATGTAACTCATCAACCGCAACCCCTCAACAGCATGATGTCATCAACATCTCTTTTTAGTCCCTATCATTAACATTTTTTTTTAAGCTATTTGCTTGTTTTTTATTTTTTAAATAATTCTCTTAGTTTTTTTCTTTCCTTATTTTATTATTATTATTATTTTTTCTTTTTGTTTTCAATTCTACCATTCATTTATTTTTTATTTTCCCATCTTCTCTTTTTAATTTCTTTGCAAATCGTTTTGCCTTTTTTTATTATTATAATTTTAATTTTTTCCAGTGTTTTATTTATTTTTTATTTTTTTTTAATGTTGTTCTTAATTGTTTAAAAAACAATTATATATATATATTTTTAAATTTTATTTTCAATTTTGCCATTCATTACGTTTTTCATTTTTTTTTAATGTTGCCCTTTTTTCTTCTTTCATTTTGTTTTCAATTCTACCATCATTTTTCTTCTTTTTATTTTTATTTTTTTTTAATTGTTTTACCATCTTTTTTATTATTATCTATTTTTGCTAAATAGATTTTTTTTTTTCATTCTTGCCCCTCTTTTCCCCCAAATTCTACCTCATATTTTATAGTTTAATTGCTTTTTCATTTTTGTTTATATTTTCAAGTTATTTTAGTAATTTCTTTCATATAAAAAAAATCTCGATAAGAAAATAAATGTCTTGCATAGTCTTTAAATTTTATCCCTAAATATTTTACTTGTAATTGTAGCTATTGTTTTGGAGTTTTAATTTTGTGCATTTTTGTTTTAATCTATTCTGTTTTATCTAAAGTTTTTGTATAGTAAAACAAGGTAATAATGAATTAAGTGAAACCTGGATTGTCTGCAAAGAATCGAAAGGCAAGCCAACCAGCAGTAGGAACAGCAGCAGTATTCCTCTCAACCGGGTCAACAAGATTAAACTTGGCCGGATCTTTGTTGGGGTCATAGTTTCCGAAGCCTTGTCCAACAACAAAGAAGTTAAAACCATGCAAATGGAGAGGGTGGCTTTCAGCTCCAAGAATGCTCGTATCTTGCAAAACTACCTCCACACTCGCATTGAACGGCAACACCACGGCCTTCGTTCCGTTGCTAACGAAGGTGTTATTCGGCGCTGTTCCGGTGTAATTGAACGGAGTTTGAGGAGTTGTTGGAAAGTCTGTAGTGTAAACTCCGTTAGGCTTGCCGGAGAAGTAAGCTTGGAGAAGGGCAACCGAGGGAAGAATAAACGACACATTGTTCACCGAGGCTGTAAATTTCTGCCCATTTGGTCCTTGACAAGTTGTGTTTTTCGGACAAGGGTTAGTTCCGAGTCCGACGGTGAAGAAAAATTTCTTGTCCACGGTTCGAGGGACATTGGCGGGGAATTGCTTGTTGGCCAAGCTACGAAACTTATTGGTGAAATTTGCCACGAATTGGGTGACATTGACGAATTTGGTGGCGTTGAAAGGGGGGAGAGATGGTTTCAAAAGGGTAAGATTTTTCGGTGGAGATGAGGAGCTTAAAGGGTGTTCATATTCTAGTATTGCGGCGGCGGTGGTGTTGTCGACGGTGCCTGCACCGGTGAAGTAAGGGCTTGCGGCGATGAGAAAGGTGGAGTTGGGGAAGTAGGGTTTGGTTTTGAGGAGAACATTTGTGGTTTGGCCTGGAGATATGACAAGTGTGGTGGTGGTGAATGGTTTGATGTAAATGGCGTCGGCTTCGACCAGGGTTAGAGGGTGGTCGGCTATGCTGAAGAACAGCTCGTCGTTGAGTGCAGCGTTGATCAGTCGGAGAAGGTATGTTTTTCCAGGTTTCACTTTGAGCTTAAATGTATCTGAAACAACGAAACCAATTGGAAATCAATTAGAATTATGTGAAGACATTATGTAACGATGTAAGATAGATTTGGTACCATTAGATGAACAATTATACAAAGGTCCCGGAAGACCATTGATGGTGTAAGCATCAGAAACGTTGGGTCCTGCTCCGGTTTGAAGTGCCTGGTTAATCACAGCCTCTGTGTCTGCGTTAAACCACTCTCCTGCATATCCCCAAAATATATTAAAATTAGAGAAAATAATGTGCATGGCCTTGACTTGTGGCCTTGACTTGTGTTTAGGGTCTCGTTTAGGCCATTGAATAAAACTATAGCAATTTAACCATTTACGACATAAATTGTTGCAATATTAGTTATTTCATCCAACTATATATCTTTTTTGAGACTGTAAGTGATGATGTAAATGATCAAAGTAGAACTGAAGGTAAACTAAAATTGTTCAACTTTGAGCATCCATGTCATCACTTAATACTTCAAAATGGAAAGAATTGGATAAAATGACCACTGTTGCAATAATTTGTGTTAAAAATAATCAAATTGTTACACTTTCACAAATCAAAATAGGACCGAAAACACAAATAAGTAATCACCTTTAAAAATTACCCCTTAAAATTATACCATATAGTATTATTAATATTATATGGTTGAAATATAATGTATAGTTACCCAAAAGAATAGGGATTTCCTTGTGAGGCTTCTCAAAGGGGTAAGTTTCGTTTCTCCTTGGGAGGATAATGATGGGACCATAAAGAGTAGATCTGAGCCATGAGATGTGAGCATGCCATAAAAGAGTTCCTCTTTGGCCAGTGATTGTAAAATTATATTTAAAGGTTTGGCCTGTTTGTATAGGACATTGTGTCACATAAGCTGGTCCATCTGCCCAACAACTTGTAAGTTGCCTAACTCCATGCCTGCTCTTGTACACAAAATAATACGCATATGTAAATATACACACAACTTTTAATTACTAAGAAACAACACACATTAGCAACTAATTAATCTTTCTAATTAACCTGACATAAAAATTTATTTTATATCTCATGTGACAATACTAACATGTTATAATAATAAAAAGGTACGTACCAATGAATAGTAATATTATTGGAAAGGTGATTAACCACTTTCACAATAACTCGATCACCTTCTCTTGCCACCAAGCGAGGTCCGGGGAATTTACCATTCACAGTGATGATGGTCTTTGTATGGCATAATCTTGTCAAGGTGTGGTTCTTTATCTACAATAATAATGTGAGTTAGCTTGCTAGAAAAAGGATTAGGGTTTAGAATATGTAGAATTAAGAAACGTACATTAAAAGTGTAGTGCCTTGTTCGGCAAGCGACAAACTCAGGCATCAAAATGAAACCGAAGATCAAAATCGCCATTGAAGCAAACGAAGGAAGAACAAGGGAACCCATTTCTCTCTCTTTCTCTCTTTTTGTTTCTTTGAGTTTGAAGTAGAAGAAGCAGTTGTTGTTGCTATGGAGGGAGTGAAGATGACTTAATATAGGGAGCTCAGTTGGTGACAAGATTATCTTCCTTCAGAAAGACAAGGAATTTTCAAATAATTCCCTGTTGAGATAGATAGTCACCTTCTCTCTCGCTTGGCGTCGGTGTTGGTAACAAGTACTTTTTAGAGTGTCAATAAAGTAAGAATTTTTATATATGCCTTAAATATCTTAAAAATTAATTAATTAGTTCGGATTAGTTACCTTTTGCTTATTATGAGAAAAATAATCATCCCAAAACTTAATTAAAGAAAATTATTGACCTTTAGATTATGTAGTTAAAAGGTCAATTAACCATACTTTACTAATGTAATTGATAAGCATAGGGAAGTAGCTGAGAATCACAAAATAGTACAAACCACTTCGTTTCTTATCTAATTATCTTTTCTAATAAAATTTAACCCCACAACCACAATGCGTAACCAAATAACATTTCTATTTAGTGTCGACAAAAAGAATATATACATATGTACGTGTGATTCTAAAATATACACACTAACAAAATATTTATATTTATATGAATATAAACATTTAATCATTTTTTCTAATCAAATAGTTGTAATTAAATAATAATAATTATTTTTAGTCAAATTAAAAAAATAATAATAATTAAAATTAATATTAGTATACATACAAATATTTATTCGTATATTCACTATAACAACAACAAAATAGTCACGATCAATTTTTTTGTTCTTCTCCATGAGTACGATAGCGGGAAAACCAAACAAGGTTAGAAGGGGAAACATATATTGTATTATACCTATGCAAATGGCTTTTCATAGCTTAGGTCTGTAGAAATGTCTATTTTTTCGATATTCCTATAAGGAAAAGTCAAAGAAACTGAATTTCCATTGCTATATTGGTTGACACATGACCAACTACTCTTGTCCGATGTAAATTTATGATCTTAATTTAAAGTTACTTGAGAATAAATTCAGCAGAAAAAAAAAAATGGTTGTTCTAGAATTCTAAGGCTCTTTATAATATGTATCACTGTGATTTGATTACCTATTATTGATAGATATTAAAAGAAAATTAACTACACTTAATCATCATTTAATTGTAATTATTAATTAGGGTTAAATCATGTTCAATAGAAGTTAATTGCATTTATTTGTGTTCATTAGGCTAGAGTGTAATGCCTTATAGTTTTCTTATAAATACCTTGTAATTCTTTATACAATATACCGAAATATTCACAATATGATCCGATTGGATCTCCTCTCAATAGATCATAATATCTTTTTTTTTTTTTATTCATCTTCTTCGTATTTTCTCCATTCATAATTTCAACAAAAATTATATATTTTTATCTTACTAAATTAATATCATCAGTGATTGCATTACGAAATTCGACTTTTTATATATATATATATATATATATGGATTATTTTTTTTTGGCACGAATGATCCTTAGATGTTTTATGGTATTTTGGATGTCTTAAACGTTTTTATTTTAGTATAAATAGTATGTGTACACCCAATGTTTGATGTGTTAGTCTTTTTGGGTAACACAAATAGCTAAAAGGATTAAAGGTACAATAACAATTACAAGTTTAAGGATCAAAATAAAATAAGGGATAAATACATTTTAGTACCTCTAGTTTGACGAAGTTTTAAAAATTACCCCGAGTTTTGAAAAATACAAAAATAGGATCTCTTGTTTACATAAATAACGCTTTAGTACCCTGAACTCACTTCTTTTTCAGAAACTACCGAAACTACCTTTTGACTTTCAAATTAAATTAAAAAAACAAAAATATTTAAAATACTAATAAAACATTAAATTAAAACATGGGTCACTTAAAACATATAAAAACAAAAATAATAAAAAAATCTAATCTACACCAAACTAACTTAAAAAAAAAAAAAAAAAAAAAAAAAAAAAAAAAAAAAAAAAACCCAAAAAAAAACAACCGGCGGCAAGCTGGCTCAACCAAAAAATTAAAAAAACTAAACAAAAAGATCCACCCTCAAAAAACCGTCAAAGAAGGAAGAA
>WUAT03470642.1:5021-15976 GCA_010015005.3 Ulmus americana
TCGCTCCTTAATGGTTGCGTGCAAATCGGATATGGAGATGTGGCCCATAAAACGGAAAATGATTTTAAAGAATGTCATGAATATGAATGGTTATTAATGAATTTATGGATGCATATATATATATATATATATATATATATATATATAAAAGTATACATGTATCTATACTTGCAAACTATTTTGCGAGATTACAGTTTGTATTTCTTGAGCATTAGCTCATACTTACGTTCATGTTATAGGAACAAAAGGTAAAGCTACACGTTGCTTAAGATTGATGGACTGGCTAGCAATGGCATGGGCGAGTGGAAAGACAAGGATTGAGATACTGCTACGTTCACAATTTTCATTTGCGCAAAATTTTACTAAATGAAAACTCAGTGATGTTTATTTATCTATTTAAGAGTTTTGAAAAATATTGGATTTTAATATCACTAAGTAGTTTCTAATTACTACTATTTTGAATATTGGATAATCTCGCTGATAAATGAATTTGTAGTATGAGCTGGATTGGACAAAATTTTGATTTGGCAAACTATCAAAAAGAATTTTTATTCTGGATTTTATTTGGTTTAACTAGTCAATTTATATTTTAGTAAAGATAGATGATTTTAAATTAAGAGTTTCGAATATGTCAAAAGTTTATCTCAACAACTCATAACGAAGGTGTTTTAAAGTTATAGTTGAGAAAATATTTTAATAAAATGGTCTTTTTTCTTTAGAGAGTCCAATGAAAGATTTTTGATAAAATAATGTAAACTTCTTTGTTTTTTTTTTAAAAACATTATTACCGAATTTTCATAGGAAGGTTTTACGAGAATGAAAAAGCTTTTAAGAAAAGTAAAGAAAGATTAAGGAATGTTAACGAGACGTTCAAAGACCCCTGAAAGGTTGGGTCGTCTTAAAATCGGTGTATATTTATTTGCATTTAAGGACATTTTAGGGTTAAATCGTGTATCTACGCATTAATATTTCTTAAGTGTTATTTTTAACATCACGGTTTATTTTGATGCATTTTTAGGTCTCTTGAGCTTAAAATAAGGAGGAAAATAAATATCGATGATGGCGAGACATAGCTGGGCTAAGTCGAAGCTGAAGGACATGTTCAAAAACCATAGAAGTTCAATAGAAAGAAAAGTTGAAGTGTAGTGAATTCTCGAAAGTTTGATTCTAAACATGTTTTAGTAATTGGACCATAACTTCCTCATCCAAAGTATAAATGAAGTGATCTTTGTGGCTTTGGAAACCTAAGAGAAAGGACTACAACTCTCATGAAGACAATCAAAGCTGAATCGAAAGTTTAAAAAGTGAAAACAAAAGACATTAGTGCCACGACATCATAAATTTGCGCTACGACATCTAGATAGTTTGCAATGCCCAGAATCCAGAGCCTAGGCGCCCAAATATCAAGATTGTGGTGCTCACACGATAAAAGAATTTTTAAAATTGTTTTTTCTTTATCTTTTTGGGGTTTTAATGATATTTTTTTCCCCAAAAAATCATAAACATCTTGTATTATAAATAGATTACTTAGGGTTCCAAAACTACCACTCTATTCAACCTTTGTTCATTAGATTATTCAAGAGATTTTTGAATACGAAGATGTTCTCTGGCTGAAGCCTCTAGTAAAGCTATAGTAGATCTCATAGGTGTATTCTTCATTTTCCTTTGTATCTTATTAATGTTATTGCCATATAATAATTGTTTTTAATTTCAATTCCTATCTAATAAAACAAGTTATTTTCATGTGAAATGTGTTTAATAATTTGTTGAGATTATTCTATGTGAGAAATAGAAGATTAATCTATGTGAGATATAGATTGTTTGATTGAGTGATGTAGCAAAGACAAAGACAAGTAGGAAGGAAGCAGGGGAAGCAGCTGTTAAACCACTGGAACAGTGATTGTCGTTCTTCTACTTTGAGGGTCGTTTGGCAATAAGAGTTTCCAACTGGCACAGAAGATCTTGAGGCTGTTATGCTCGAGATTGGAGCCCATCATTAAAGACACATGGAAGCCTTCAGTTGGGGCAGTTACCTTGCCTTGAGACAATACCTTTTATATTTGTTGCAATTTTGTAATTAGTTGGTAGCTTTTTGAATGCTCATACATTTTTGCTGGTTGTAAGCAATTTACTCAGTAATAGAATTTGCCTCCATAGCTGATTAGCTTGGAGTATTTACCTTTTCATAGGCGTGATCTGTCAAGTGGTATCAGAGCCTTGTTATTCCCTGTCTCTACAATGGCCACCAATGATAAGGACGCAAATCGATTTTGCGACTTTGATTGGGAATCAAAGGCCCTATGGGCAGCCATGGATCTGCTTGAAGCTCAGATCGATCGCAAGATAGATATGAAGATAGAAGCCTTAACCAGGGATATTCACTTAACGTTCACTGAGCAGTTTCATGGAAAAGCATCAAATCACAATCGACAATGTGGTTACCATCATGTTTTTCAACACAGATGAGGTGGCGACAGACATGGTGGTCGATCGCATCCTATTCCTGTGTTCGATGACATTCATACAAGGGATGGTGGTGAATCGCCATCACAAACAACTCCTATGCCTCCTACCCACTTTCCACAAGACTTCTCAAATTCAAAGAGTGAAAAAACCCGATGGAACACAGCTCCTCATTATCCAAGTTTTGTTCACAGAAACAATGGAGGTAATCAATACAAATCCTTCAAATTCAAGCTTAATCTTGCCTCTTTTGATGGTTATATGCACATGGAAAATTTTCTAGATTGGTTAGACAATGTGGAAGATTTTTTTGAATGTATGGGGGTAGAGAAGAACATGAAGGTTAGGTTGGTGGCTTACGAACTAAAACAGGGTGCTAGAGCCTAGTGGAAACAGGTCCAACAGGGGAGGGTACTTGAAGGAAATCAACCTATAGCATCTTGGCCTAGAATGAGACAAATGCTGAGAGGGTTTCTACCTACTAACTTATCTCAAACCTTATATCTACAATGTCTAAATTGCAAACAGGGATCTCTCACTGTTAAAGAGTATACTGAAGAGTTATATAGACTTAGGGCTCGAGCTGGGTTGGTAGAAGATGAGAGCCAACACATTTCAAGGTTCATTGGAGGTTTGAGTGAATCTATACAAGAAAGGCTAGAGATGACTTCAATTTGGAGCTTGAATGAGGCAATAAATTTTTCCTTTAAGGGTGAAAAACTAGCCTTACGAAGTGTTTCTCGCAGGAATAGCTCAAGGAGGCCAAATTCCTTTGAACAAACCAAGTCTAGGTTCCTTTCTAGTTCTTCTTCGTCGCAGGTCAAGAGGGGAGTTGAGGGTCCAAACGTCTCTCAACCTCAGGACAAGTTGTTGTCTCCTAAACCAGCTAACCCTTATGCTAGGCCAATTGTTGGCAAATGTTTTTGCTGCAACCAACCTGGTCACAGATCAAATGAGTGTCTGACTCACAGTCAAGTTCATTTAGTAGAATTACAAGAAAGGGAAGTAGAAGATAGTGGGGATGGTGATAATGAAGAAAATGAGTTCATGACGAGTCTCTCACCAGCTGTGTTGGAAGGAGATGAGGGAAATCCATTACTCTATTTCGTTGAGAGATTCCTTTTGGCTCAGCAGTGTACTTCCCAAAGGAACTCAATCTTTAGTACTAGATGCACTGTCAAGCAATATGTCTGCAATGTCATCCTAGACAATGGTTTTTGTGAAAATTTCATGTCCAAAACAATGGTCAAAGCATTGAGCCTCACTACTGTCAAACATCCAAACCCTTACAATTTTGGTTGGATCCGGAAAGGAACTGAAAGTATGGTCACAGAAACGTGTCGAGTACCACTCTCCATTGGAAAGATTTATGCAAATGATGTTGTGTGTGATGTAGTGGAAATGGATACGTGTCACGTTCTCATGGGCCATCCTTGGTAGTTTGACAGAGACATTACTCACAGGGGCAAGGCCAATACATATGCTTTTAACTGGCATGGCAGAGAGGTTATCCTGATGCCTAGTTCAAGCAAGACTTTGAAAAGGCCTATTCCAACAACATCTTCCTGAACTTTACTGACTATTTATCATTGTGTTTACAAAAAGAGGTGAAGAACTCTTCTCATCTCTTAGCTCTTTTGGTTAAAGAAATAACTAAGTGTGATAAAGATCTACAACTCCCTGCTTCAATCAAACAATTAATTGCTAAGTTTAGCAACATTGCCCCTGACGAATTACCTACTGAGTTGCCTCCTGTTCAGCCTATTTAAGCCAATATAAACTTGTAGCCTAGTGCAACACGACCTAATCTTCCCCATTATCAGATGAGCCCCAATGAACATGATATTCTTCAAGCTATGGTAGGTGAGTTGATAGCCAAGAATTTGGTGAAACCAAGTTTAAGTCCATGTGTTGTTCATGCCCTTTTGGTTCCAAAGAAATATGGAACTTGGCAGATATGCATTGATAGTAGGGCCATCAATAAGATCACTGTGAAGTATAGGTTTCCTATTCTTAGATTGGATGATATGCTAGATCATTTGGAAGGGGCTTAAGTGTTCACCAATTTAGATTTATGTAGTGAGTACCACCAGATCTGGATTAGACCAGGGGACGAGTGGAAAATAGCTTTCAAGACTAAGAATGGCTTGTTTGAATGGCAAGTAATGCCCTTTGGCTTGTGAAATGCTCCTAGTACCTTAATGAGATTGATGAATAAGGTGTTGAGACCCTTTACAAACTCATGCGTAGTTGTGTATTTTGATGATATCCTCATTTATAGCCACAGCAAAGAGGACCATATCTCCCATATAAGAGCAGTGTTTGAAGCCCTTCACGAACATAAGCTATTCGTCAATATTAAAAAAATGTGAATTCTTCTCATCTCAACTGGTATTTCTCAGGTTCATTACCAGTAGCCAAGGAATCAAAATTGACCCAAAGAAGATTGAAGCAATCATCTCTTGGCCAACACTTTCTTCTGTGACAGAACTAAGAAGTTTCCTAGGATTAGAAAGTGACAGAACTAAGAAGTTTCCTAGGATTAGAAACTTTCTATCATAGGTTTGTGCAAGGATTAAGCTCTATTGTGGCTACTCTATTTGAATGAACCTGTTGACAGTGATGATGAATGAAGTAATTGGGTTTGACCATATTGAGGAGTACCCTAATGATCTAGACTTCGGGACGATTTGGACTGGTTGTAGACAAGGCAATATTGGTTTAAAGTTCCACATTTTTTATGAATACCTTTTTAAAGGTAACCAGTTGTGTATTCCACTCCACTCTCTATGAGAGTTCATCCTTGCTGAGTTACATGGAGGAGGGTTATCTGCTAATACAGGCCGTGATAAAATACTTGCTTTGGTGGAAGAAAGATTCTATGTGCCCCATATGTGCAGGGACATGGCTAAGCTAGTGGAACGTTGTGCTATCTGTTAATCTTCAAAGGGGCAACACCATAACACAGGTCTATACTTACCCCTACTAGTTCCAGAGTCCATATGGGAAGACCTTTCAATGGATTTTTTCCTTGGACTATCGCGTACTCAAAGGGGAATGGATTCTATTTTCATAGTGGTTGATTGATTCTCCAAAATGGCTCATTTTCTACCATGTAAAAAAGTTGCAGATGCCAATTTTGTAGCTAATATGTTCTTCAGGGAGGTTGTGCGTCTTCATGGGATTCCAAAGTCTATCACTAGTGACCAGGATGTTTGGTTCATGAACTATTTTTGGAAGGAATTATGGCGATGCTTCAAAACTAAACTGCAATTATGCCCAACTTACCATCCTCAAACTGATGGTTAAACCAAGGTGGTTAATCATACTTTCGGTAACATGCTGCGAAGTGTTGTTGGAAAAAGACCTAAGCAATGGGATGCTACTCTTCCTTGAGTGGAGTTTGCATTCAATAGCATGGTAAATCAATCTATTGGAAAAATTCCATTCAGTATTGTCTATACAAAGCTACCCAACCAGACAGTAGACCTACTTATTCTTCCTCAATTCAAGAGCAAACCAGCAAAAGATTTTGCTTCACAGATTCACCAGTTGCATTAGCAAGTTCGGGATCAACTTGAGGAGTCCAATTCTCATTACAAGAAGTATGCAGATCGCCATCGCCATTTTCAGTATTTCAATGAAGGGGATCATGTCATGATTTATCTTAGGAAAGATTGGTCCTTACAGAATTTTGCGAAAATTCAATGATAATGCCTACTTCATTGAACTACCTTTCTGGTTTGAACATATCCAACACATTCAACATAGCTGATCTTTTTCATTATCACCCTCCAAATGCAGCCCTTGAAGTGATTATTACTCCAATACCAAACTCGAGTCGAGTTTTTCAAGAGCAGGATGGAATTGATGTAACAATGGAAAAGACAAGTAGGGAGGAAGCATGGGAAACAACTATTAAACCAATGGAACAGTGATTATCGTTCTTCTACTTTGAGGGTCGTTTAGTAATAAGAGTTTCCAAGTGGCACAGAAGATCTTGAGGCCGTTATGCTCAGGATTGGAGCCCATCATTAGAGACACGCGGAAGCCTTCAATTGGGGCAATTACCTTGCCCTGCAACAACACCTTTTATATTTGTTGTAATTTTGTAATTAGTTGGCAGCTTTTTGAATGCTCATATGTTTTTGCTTGTTGTAACCAAATTACTCAGTAATAGAATTTTCCTCCATAGCTAGATTAGCTTGGAGTATTTGCCTTTTCATAGGTGTGATCTGTCAATTATGTTCATAAACAAATATAAGTTCAGTCACGCTTTTCTATGTCGGTCAATGTAAATATAACTAATCCAATAGATCAATTTAATAGAATTGTTAAATACTACAATAATATTTGAGAATTTATTGTTGTTGCTTGACATCCTATAAGATGGATTAAATTGTGTGCTTAATTTAGAAAAATTAAATTAAATCAATAAGTGAATCAATACTACGAATAGGTGGATGAACCTTAAGTAAAACTTGATGCTTTGTGTTCTAATATATTGTTTGAACCCTTTTTTTAATTCAAAATATCTATTCTCATTCAAACTTTCTCTTGTTTAAGATTTCACATTTTCTTTGTGTATTAGTTTCTAATCTAATTTGTAGGCATTTGCTTGTGAGATCGACACTTCATCTATACCGCAATTGCCGCGTGTTAAGTTGAGCGTAATCATTCTCCAATATGTGACCTATTTATGACCTAGTCATAAATGAAGATTTATAATGAATTATTTTCAATATAGTATGAGCTCAATTCGCCCAAGAATCCCGAATTAAACAACATTGTAATATCATTATTCTTCAATCAACGAAGTTGTGAATTCCATGCATATGACTTGACGCTCTCACTATCCATAATATTGTGTCTCCAAGATACCGATGTGTTAATTTGTGGTATCTCTATCTTTTTGTTTTGATGAATTACATAATTGATTAAGTAAATATTTCACAATTTTACTTTATGTGAAAATTCCATTTATATGTTAAAAGTTATGATTTTACAATTTACAATTTTATTTAAAATAACTTTCAAAGAGCTTTTGTCATTAATCTTAATATTAAGTTTAAAATGATTTATATATATAGATGTATTATATTAAGATTAATTGATTTTCAAAGAAATGATTTTAATTCTATTTTTAGATAAAAATTAAGTTACAATTGATTTGTACTCAAATTGAATAATATGTTTTTATCAAGAATAACTTAATTTTTATCTCATAATTATTCAAACTTATTTTACTTCAACAAGTTTGAATATTTATTAAAAACTCTTTTTAAATATTATTTATCAAAATATTGTTTGATTTTGTTAAGACAGTTTTTGTATTTTGTTCAAACAATTTTAATTTGAAAAAGAGTTTTTCCAAAACAATTCTACATGTCTAAATGTGCAAATATTTGTTATGTGTGGATTAGATATGTTAGAACATTATTTTGTAGGGTTCTAGGCTCAAGTTACCATCATTTTGTCCAGTAGTGAAAAAGCCAATCGCAAAATGTCAAGCCAGTAGAATCTTCCAGCCGCTCTTAGCAAGCGCTCGAAAGAAGAATCCTCCAATCGACCTGAAGACGGCAAAGAACAATACTAAACGATCAGAATTGGGTGTAACGGCTAGTTTTTGCAGCAACTTATCTATGACATCTATTTTACTTCTTAGGACTATAAATAGATGTTTCCTATAGCTTAGAACTCACCTGGAACACATTGAATCATTCTCAAATTGTTGTTACAATCTTTGCATTCAATTTGTTCAAATTTAACACTCATTTGTAAGCTATAGCTCAAATTGTTTGAGCTTAGCAAGTGAGATTGAAAGTGCTCAACTAGGTTTATATCTACCCTAAGAGAGAGTTTATTGTGTATTGTAATCTTCATCCTTCAACACATTTAAGGGTTAGATAGTTAGCCACAAACTATCAAGGTGAAAAGGTCGTAGGAGAGTCTTCGTCAAAATTCTACAAATAAAGAGGTCGTAAGATAGTCTTGTCCAAATCCTTCAAGTGAAGAGGTCGTGGGATAACCTTCGTCAAAATCCTACAAAGGGTAAGAGGTCGAAAGATAGCATTTGATCAAATCGCGTGCTCTTCACTTCTATTTAATTGTTTTTTTTTTTTTTTTTGGTAATTGTATGGGCAAAAATCTGTATCAACAATTTTACCCTCCAAACGAGTCAACTGGCTCTATTCCACGTCATACTATGGTTGGGTTCAATGTCATAGCCCATCCACGTGGGTTCAACGTGATAGCCTAATTCCTTTAGCTCTATGCCACAGCCCACCTTAGGTCCTACACCTAAGCCCATTGACTCTATCACATGGCTCAGCTTTAGTTGACTCTACACTAGGCCCATCTCATAGAAGATCCATCCTTCATATGTTCCCTCCACATGCTACCCACTCTATGGGCCAGCCCAATCCACGGGTCACTCCACTTTACAATACACCCCGCCCGATGGGCTGTGTCATCATACAGGTCAGATCACTTTATGGCTCAGGTCACTCTATGGGTCAGATCAGCCTACAAGTCGGTCATCCTACCTTAGATTGAGCCACCCTCCAACGTGTGTCTCTTGGCCTTTTAGGTCACTCTACACTAACTCCTCATCAGTTGGGGGGTTACATGACATTGAGTGCTCCCTTGATAGCTATCAATGCTCCATTATGGTCATCAGCTCATGAGTCTTCAGTCTACCAAGTGTAGAGCCAACAGCTAGTCTCATTAATGAGTGTAACTACTTTCCTCTCACATTGCCTCATTAAGAGCCCTCTTAACTCCCCTTTTCCTATAAAGACTGGGAGCATCCCCCACAATGCGGGATGGTCTCTTGGATTTCCATATTTAACATATGATCTTTGGCATTCCCTTTCTTCTTGGAGAGTTCTCCATAATTCTCCATAGTTGGTACCGACGTTCCTCCGATTTCTTCTTCTTCGATTCCCTCAACAAGAAACAATGCTATCATAGCGCCAAGTTCCGGCTTGCCTTTCGTCATGCCTAAATATCCCAGTCACAATAATGCTTATCATGTCTTTACAAATTCTCTTGGATCTCATCCTATCTTTCGTTATCTAATTTAATTGTAGGAGTTCCTTTGGCCGATACCTCTCTAATGTCAAGGAATTCATGATCATATCTGATTTATCTGTCTCATAGGTCAAATAAGTTGCCGGTGGCTTCGCATACACAAGAATTCAATTGTAGTTTCAACCGTCTATATTTACTAACTACTAAAATAAATTACCCCTAACACTATTGATTAATTGGAAAATTAAAATGTTAAAAAGAAAATAAAATTGACAACTTGAAGAGAAAATAAGAATAGAGATTCAATTGATTAATAAATAAACCTAGGGTTAAGGATTTCACACCAATCAATTATATTCACTTGATAATTTATATTAATTTTTCTAGACTTTATTTGGAGATTTAATTTCCTAAATTAACTAATATTTTCTCTCGAACAATATTAGATTAATTCTTAATTACTAACTCATCGTATCTCTATATGAATTTAAGTCTAAAGAATTTCTTAGGTTCAATGGAACTATTATAGATTTAACTATTACTCTCTTAGATCATGTCAATGTATCTCTATCATTCATTCAACCTAAAGTATTCTACTATATTGATCTAATCTAGGTATCATCTCTCGATCTAAATCTAAATCACATAATCATTCAATACTTGGACCTTAAGAATTGAAAGCAATAAGAGCATAGTAGATACACAAATAAATTAATGTATAGTAGAAAATTAAATTAAATTAATCAAAAACATAGTTATGACTGTGTTACATCCCACATCCCAGCCCTAGAATAAAAGCTTAGTTCATAAATTTATTTAGAATAATCATCTTAATCACAATCATAAAGCAATAATAGAAAAAACCAGAAAGTTGAAGATAATACAATAGCTGCTATGAATCTTCTTATCCAAGATGATCTCCTTAAGCTCTACTCTTAATGAAATCCAAAAGTCTCCAAAATAAATCATAATTGAGTTTATTTATTGCCTTAATACGTTCTGGAGTAAATTAGGAAGAAAATCCCTCAAATCCCATTCAATTCTAATCTCAAACGAAAAAGATAGGAAATTTGAAATAAGATTTATTGCGATCGTGCCGCGGGGCTGAAGGTTTTGGTTTCGCATTATCGTATCTTGTTGACGGGCACCGCAACACAAGATTAGTTCTGTTGTAGTGCTCTGGGGTCGGGTTCTATTGTATTAGACTTTAATGGGTGCTGAGGGTGTACCGCCACAGCACTCTGGCCTCTGTTCAATGCTGAATTTTCCTTAAATGGGCACCGCGACATCAACTTGTTACTACCGCAGCGCTAAACTCTTTTTTCATCTAAGCTTCACCGTTTCACTTAAAATCTTTTGTATTCTTTCTTCAAAATACCTCGAAATGCTTTATTTTAATACTTTTGACTATTTGAGACAAAAAATGATAAAAAGAATTATTATTTTCTTAAAATCACTCT
>WUAT03470752.1:952-15976 GCA_010015005.3 Ulmus americana
CCTTCTTCTCTACGAATACGGCATACTCATGCTTCCTACCATGATCTTTTTGCTACTTTATTCTCTATTTTTTCGTACAAAAAAAAAAAAAAAAAAGAAGAGAGAGAGATTATTTTACTTTTTACAGTAAAAGATGATTTCAAACATGCTATATAAAATTATATAATTAAAAAGAAAGAAGTATGAAGAATTATTTAACTTCAAACATAGTTCAACTAAGAGGAACGTGTCTTCACTGGTACATGTAAGACTTGGTCAAAGTGATTGGCCAATGTGCTTAACGCGGCCCAATTGACCTTGTCCCTTATATACCTTCATAATTCATACTACCAACCTGGTCTAAGCAGGAAACCGTGTTCGCATCAACCACCACTCAAATTTCGTTTCCGAGACATGTTTTTAACGTTTTCTCCAAGGTATTTTTGCTGTTTCTCGAGCACCACTCCAATTTCGTTTCTGAGACATGTTTTTAACGTTTTCTCCAAGGTATTTTTGCTTGTTTATAAAGCATGTTGTTCAGTCTAGCATCAAATTATTAATCCATGTTTTTTCCTCTTCTTTGGGTCAATCAAACACAAGTTTGTATCTTCTCTTCAAAGGACAAAAGAAAACATAGTCTAAATGTTCTTAACAAAAACAAAACATGCTCTTCTAATATCAATTACAACAGCATTTCCTAAGGAACTAAAAATTAAAATTTTCACAAAACACTTGATGGAAATCATAATTCAATAAGAAACAACATTATAACCACTTCACTTTCCCCACATATGAGACTGTACATCTAGCCAATGGATTTATCAGTTCTACATCCCACCAAATCGTTTGTTAAAGCCTATCGTCTACTGCTAAACATAGTACCAACATTGTTACATGCACTAAAACTTTGGCTATCTATACGGGGGGATTTTTTTACAATCTAGATGAGGCTGACCGTCAACTGCGAAAGTACGTTTTTATTGATAAAAAGCTTGGATTGCTGAATGCCACTCATCTTCCTCTAAATCTCCAAGCCAAAATGTCTAACACAGAAGCACATAAAATCCGCCACATCACCAACAGCTAAGTGAAGGTGGCTATTACCGTGGCTGAGTTGTTCTCTATACATGCTTCGAGCCTTTTTTCCCAACGCGATTCTTCCACTGCATCTGCATCCAAAGGGAAACTCAGAAACAGGGAATTAGAAAACAGCACCAATTCAGCATAGTAGAAATATATGTTCAACAAGAAAAGATGTGGGAACGTACAAGAGGCTCGTCATCAGAAATTTCAGCATCCTCCTTGGAAGGTTTTGGCTTATTCTTTTGGGTTTTCTTCGGTTTAGGAGGACTATTCTCGACATCATTGGTTTCTTGAGTCTCTTCAGAATCTGATTTATCTTCCTCGCTTGCCTGCTCCTTTTCACCTGAGGATTGACTTGATTCATCTGCATGTTCCTCTTCTGAATGTTGCTTCTCTTCCTCGCTCATTGGAGCATCTCGTGGGCTACTCTCCCTGTCATCAGCAAGCCTCTCTCCAGAATCAGGTTTCTCTTCGTCGCTCTTCGGAGCATCTTGTGGGGTACTCTCCCTATCATCAGCAAGCCTCTCTCCTGCATCAGGTTTCTCTTCATCAGACTCCTCCATAAGAGTTGGGCTCCCCTCCTTGTCTTCTTTAGAAACTGACTTCACTTCATTGTCAGATTCTCCCCCGTCAGTTAAATGATTCTCCACATTTTCAGCATCTTCACCCTCAGAACTACCTGGATAAGAAAAAATAAATGCTGAGAAAAGCCCAGTAATATATACGTCCCACATAAATGAACAATTGATTATTTCAACAAAAAAAAATAAACAATTGATAACTGAACTATCACCTGAGTTAATTTCATCAAGTTTAGATGAAATGATGGGTTCAGCATCTGACACATCTGAACTCTCTTTGTCCTCAGTTTCAGAATAGTTACTTCTCGACACTCTCTTTTTTTCATCCTTTGCAACTTTTTTTGGTGTTCTTTTCCCTTTAACCCTAGAAAATTAAATGCCATTCTATATTGTTACCAAAATATGGGAAACAATATTACAAAACATTTAGAGAGTAAGATTTCACTCACGGCTTAGTTGCTTTCTTATCCTGTAGTGAGCCATCAGAACTCTTAGCTTTACCAAGCGATCTGCAGAAAATTTGACAAGGAAAGTGGCACATAAGAAAGGAGTGACATCAGTACTAATAATCCATGAACTGAGAAGGCATCACTCCATTTGATAATTACTAATTCACACAAGAACCCATGCAAAGGATTTCAGAGAGAATATCCAAAGATGAAATAAAAGACAAAACTACATCGTGGATCAGAAGGGAAATGGAAGAGAAGAAATTAAATTTACAAACAAATAAATAAAAGAAACTTACCTTTTTCTAGGTGGAGGGCTCTTTGATGAATTTAATTTCTGTAGATAATGAAAGATAGCAATGTAATAATTTAGTCATAATTCATAGCTCAACCGGGAATGAAAAAGTTGGAACTGTTTCAGCTCAATGAAGTGCTAATGAAAATATCAGACCTTTGTCTTGCGCCCATTATCAATGAGCTCCCAGCGCTCCTTCTCCAAACGAAGAACTTCTACGTCTCCATCATCATATAATACCTTCCAAATGACATTAATGATACAAAAATTATGTCAGAAGAATAAAATACACTTCTTAATCAAATAGTGATGCAGGAGGCAAGAAGGCAGCTCACCACGTGCTTGTTTTTCGTGGTGTCATAGGACTTCACTGTCCCTTTATAAAATCTGTAAATTTTAGCAAAAAAATAAAACAAGAATTAGTGCAGAGAAAAATAGTATACACAATTATTATCCTATATTCAGGCAAATAAAAATAATAATTCATCCGAAAAGAGTTTTAACAAAACTTGCTCAAGTTATAAGAAAGTGTGCAAGATTTAGAACCCATTTATTGGATGGCTACTACGTCTTAAACAATTCTCTGAAGCTTTTAGTTCTACTTTCGTATATGAATAAATATACAATCATTTTTTATTTCCCTTGCTTTGCATAAAATAGTAAGCACTTACTGTTTATCCATGGGCCACCAAACTTTTATTTTGCAGCCAATCAACTCTTCAACATCTTTTCCACTTTCCTTGAATTTGCTCTTAAGACAAGAAAAGGAGCACCAGGTCAAACATGTTTCAAAGAAAACTCTGTGATTTCAGAATCTTTTGAGTAACCAATAGATCTTAACAAAAATGACATGATCGCGTTACTAATACATACAAAAAGATGTATGCATATATAAATATATCCAAGTCAGGCATCTCAGATATGCGTGGGTATCATTCAGGAAGATAAACAAGACAACTCGTTACCTAAAACAAACCCTATGAGCATATACAGTCAAATACCAGAGGCAGTCCCATATAAAGTATATTAATGCACATTAATGACAGAGCCACTTAGATTATGGTCATGAAAGATCTATACCTTTGTCAATCCTGGCATGCTATTTCTCTTCCGCTTCTTGGTGGGTCCAGTGAAAAGCTGGATATCACTATTTGTGTCAGTCTTGTCACTCTCCATTAGCACATTAGACTTCTGCAAGAAAGGTAGAAGAGTAGTTGAAGATTGAAATGGACAGATAACAAGAAGCTAAAAAAGCGGGTGGATGCAACTCTGGAAGATGTATCAATTAGCATAAGAGCTCACCTCGTGGTCAGTGACTTCTTCAACTTCATTTGGTTTATCTTTACGACTCTGATCCAACCCTTTCCCTTTAAGTTTGGATGATGAGGATATATTCTTTTGGAAGCATGATGCCAATAAATCTGATCTGGAGTTCATGAGTGATTTTCTCTGCATAAACATTGTATTTAGAATCAGTATGAGTCTATTGTTTTCATGTCAAAGATTGAAATGAGAAAACAATTACCTCATATACATTATTTGCCGAAGCCTTTGAACTACTGCTCCGTCCTTTGGAAGCACTCTGACCAGACAATGATCTTTTCCGCTTAGGAAATGGAACAGGAGTTGCATCAATAGCTTTTCTTTTTTCACCTTTTTGACGTTTCAAATCAGTTCTTGATTTTTTACTTGGAGAATGTTCATGACCATTGGTTGATTCAAACTTATTAGATTTCCCCAAGTTATCCACATTTATTTCTCTAACCATTCCTAAGATATCAACATCATTTCCAGCATTTCCTGCTTCAGCTGATGAAGACTTCTCCTTTTTAACCTTTTTGCCCTTCGTCCCCTGAGATTTTAAGTGTTTTATCATTTTCCCCAGGGGCATTTCATTTGCATCTTTTTCACCTTGTTTCAGAACGTCATCCTCAGCTGTTTCTGGAACATGCTGTACAAAAGACAAAAGGAGAAGAAACAAACAAAAGAAAATATATAAGCACTGTAATTCAGTCAACAATGCTAGAACACACCAAAAGCATAATATTTTAACGGAGCTTCATAACATACTGTTTCACTAGTTTCCAGCTTAAGCGATGCAAAGTGTGCCAAGGCGCTCTCATCAGCCAACCACGTTTGCCCTTCACCAGCCTATCAAAAACATGCAAAACTTTTTTTAAAAAAATGTAATGAAATTTAAGAGTAATGCAGCTGTTCCATTTTATATTACCACAAGGATAATTCTTCCGCTGATGACATAATTTAAATTACTACGAGTAAAATCCCAATCTAATTTCATGATGGAACACAGCCAAAAAAATTCAATGAACTCATAGTATTGATAAGAAAAAGGTCACAATTGTGCGTTGAAAAAACTAAATACATCCATGTCAGGGGGATACACACAAACACACATACACGACAAATAACACGCCAATAACTAAGCATCAGATATAACCAGAAAGATGATGTTTAAGCAGGAGATAACTAACCACAGAGTCTTCTCCTTTCTTCTCATATGGTTTGTACATCACGGTGGGCAGGGGCACTGATGCAGTCAGCCCTAGTTCTTCATACTCCTTTGGAGCTAAGCACTTGGTAATTGACAATCCGAGGTCACAAATAGCATAAGAATTCTGAGAAAATGAAAAATTATCACATACATAAGCTCAGGGTATTGCAATCTGCTGAAATTTTTTGTATTTCATTTTCTTTTTAAATTTCTGACATTGGAGATAGCCTTTAATTTATAGTGCTTCTGAATAACGGAAATATAACAACCCATCATTACAGAGATTCTCTATCACCAACCTTCGACATTGCTGCATCAACAATATCTTCAGATTGCTTGATATTTTTGAAGATAGATACTATTGCAAAAATGCTCTCTTGGAATGCATTACTATTTGCTTCTGACTTAACATCTTCATCTCTATGCACCAGCATAGAAAGAATCAAATACAATTGCCTGAAAATTGTAAATAAAAATTAGAACAGAACTTTGAGAAAACTTTTTCCCATATACGAACACCAAATGAGTGTATACATCCACCCAGTTAATGAATAAAACGAGTATGTTCTGAAACCCAAGTCCCCATGTTCCTACCTAACATATACGTTTAGAAGGAATAACATAATTGTTAACCGGCATGCTTCATAACAACTCAAAATTATTAAGAACATGTTCCTTGCACACACACAAAAAAAAAATGTTCTAATCACATTCTTGAAAATATTAAAACAAAAAACAGCAGTTCTCTCTTCATCCTCAATAAAATGTGAATGATCATCATATATAGATGAGATCATGTGAGATAAAATTAGGAATAAGCTCAACAGTGTGAACACCCAAAAAAGGGTAAAAATAACATACCGGTAAAGTACTTCAAAGGCTTTGACATCCTTGCATTCATCAACATTAGGACATGAATGATGAGCAAGAGCATGAACCATGTACGGGAGAAGGTATTCAGGATAAGCTGTCAAGGAGTTTGCATCATTTGGAATATTATGTTGACGTGCCTTTGTTTGGTGATACATCTGAATAATGTCAGCTAGGTTCTGTTTTTCCTGTCATTTCAAGCGGGAAAGAAATTGTTACACACACACTTGTGTGGATAATTACTTTGAACCAAACAATTCTACATCAATTACCTCTTGAAAATCTGCTGGTTTGGATCCAAAAATGTTAAGCAAGAAAGCACAAGCATATTTTCCATCCAAAAGCCGATCCTTTATGTATTGATGAACTTTGCTAAGAAATAGTCTCTTAGCTTCAAGATAGCTAATCTATGAAACCCAAAACAGATATATAAATAAAGTGACAATTATGAAATAAATTATACCTAACTTATAAACATAGGCTAAGGAAAATCTTTAGGGGCTGTACCTCAGATGTCCTTAACGTCAAGTGAAAAACATCAACTGGTATCTTATGATCCCAGTGCTTTGAGAGGCGAAGAACAGCCTTAGCAGATGCAAGCCTCAGATGGGCCTTGTCAACAGAACTGCAGTGCACAAACATGAGCATAAACTTTCAAGCTTCATATTGCAACAGTTCTGAAGACAAATTAATCAACTGAAAAACATAAGACTAGTAATTTATGATAATACCTTGACTCTATATCCTTTGATATTTCTCCAAATGAAAGTATATTCCTGAGGATTTCCACAAGGCCATCAATACCAGTACGAACATGTGCATCCTTAACTGGCAAGTAGCTCTTCACCAATGTTTTAATCCCAAATATCTGCAGCCAAAAAGAAGAAAAAAGATAAATTAAAGCACATGGAGGATTGAAAAGATATGGGCCTCGCAAGAGTATTTCCGAGGTAAAGTACCAAAGAAGACATATATGCAGTATCCTTCTCTAGATTGTCTTATTTTTATTCAAACAAATAGATCATTCCTAACAAAAATTACTCCCAAATGACCAACCTTTAACGAACAAAGATCACTTCTCTCATTCCAAGAGGCCTTAGCTCCACCTTCTGGTTTCTGAAAAGCATACAGGATGTAAATAAATCACAGCAAATTGTGACAAATCATAAATGAGAAATATGGAATAAGTGGCAGGCATACACTATTGCATTTTAGAATCTTGTTTATTATAAATTCTTCAATTTGAGTCTCTCTGGTTTCAAAAACTGGCATTGCAGTCTGAGCTATACAACCCAGCGACTGTAGTACAGCAGGCAAATGTGTCTTTTCCTCCAACATATCTACAAGCCTCTGCAAATCGAGAAACATCATGTTTTGAAAATGCCAACACCATCACAAACACAGAATTGAACTAACAACACAAATCTACAAAGTGCAAGCTATTATATATTATAATTAAACCTTATAGAGAACAGAAAGTGACTTGAGTCCATCATCCTTTGTGATTGCAGCAAGGGCATGCACAGCATATTTTGCCTGTCTTCGACTTCCTTCTAAACATACTTTCTCCAACATAAGGTCTATAGAACTGCAAGTAAAAAATAACCATAACACAGTAAGCATTTCAGATTAAGAAATGAATCTTGTAAGTAAACAAGTCCAAGAAGTGCACCTTGACGACACAGCTAGTTGTTCGCGAATGGTACCACCAGCCTTTGCTAAAACATGCAAAACACCTTCTCTTATAACTTCATCATCTTCTTTAAGAAAATTGAGGAGTTCTTCTTCTGCCCCACTAAGTAGCATTGGACTGAAGCGTGCAAGAATCTAAAAATGCATCAATAGAAAATTAGAAACATGTCTAGGGAGGAAACTCAGTAAGACTTGCATAGTGCCACAAAGCTGTTAACTCTTTCAAAGGCCATAGAGATAGATGTTGAAATAATCATTGGAAAATAATCACAGGAACATGGTCTTTGCAATTGTGCAAACATACAAAGGACACAGTCACAGGCAAACAAAAGCATACAAGAAACATATAGTTGTGGCTTAGTAGATTAAGGAAATAGAAAATACCGACAAAAATGGGAGTGAAACAACTAAGGGCATGCCACATCCAAGCAAGAAATGGCACTAAAAATACTACACACACGAATAGCTAAAAAGTTTCTACAAAAGATGATACTGTATGTGGGAATATGTGCTCTTACCACCAGCATATTCATGCAAGATGAAGTATACAACAAATTATCAGAAGATTTGTGAGCAGCAGCTTCCAGAAGTTCCTTTACATGCTCCTTGTCGAAAAGTAGATAAGAACTTTTCACACAGAGAGTGCTTAGAAAATCATACAATCGGTGTTTCACCCCAAGAATCTTAAGCAAATCGTCCTGTAAATAAATGAAAAGTCATTCCACAGAAGTTCTTCAGTTGAAACAGGGTACTCGTGTGTAGAATTAGATTCAGATATATATATATATATAGGAAAATTCTTCGATATGGTTTTTTATTTATTACCTGTGCATAGGTATCTACAATTGACCATTGGATTTAGATCTAATGGCTGATTAAATGCTAAATTAACATTTAATGTTTTTGTACAACTACCCAATTAAATTGGACCATTGGATTTCGATCCAATGGTTGAAAACCCAATACTTATTGATAGGTAAAAAGTGTGGTATATATTGTAGAACTACCCATATATATACATATACATGTATATATATATAGAAACAGGCTACCATCTTCATGGGACACTGATTACTCATTAAAGGAACACTTGTCAGATGCAATTTTATAAGAGATAACAGTGGCAATAGTAGGATACAGAAGTTCTCCCATATTCAATTTGGAAGTCTGCAAGATATCTCCCATTTAGTTTTACACTAAAGATCTAGCCCTAGATCTGACGTGTTACTAAACAACACTTCAATAGTCAAAGGTCTTATATAGGCTAACACTATTTGGTATAAGATAACACACTCAAAAAAGGTTGTATCACCTATACACATTCTTACCCGAAAAGCAGAAGCTTGTTGGAAGCTAGTATTTGAATCAACAAGATTTGTCAGTATCTTCCAGATGTTAGCATCTTTTAACTGGTCAAGAATTTGGAAATTCTCTTCAGCCTTTGCAGGGTCCGCAAATGAGCGTGACATAATGCGAAAGCAAAAGAGAACCTTCTTTTGGATCTCAGGAGCATCACCATCCTGCATTTGAGTTGTAAATCAAGTACGCTACTTTATCATAGAACTTGTAACAGTTCAAAAATGCTAATCTTCAACATTTTACAAACCTGATACATTTGCCGGAAGGAAAGATACCTCTGCATCTCTTGTTGTAACCTGCAATCGAAGAGGAAACCCCCTGAAAATCAGTTTACAATTCATCAAAGACTATTGCTAAGAGGCTGGAGAGGTATCAAAAGTCACAGCCTGGTGAGCCATGAGACTACACTATACCTTTGCTTCTGTTCCAGTACTTTCTCAAGAGCCTTAATCTCGACTTTATCAAATCCTGAGAAGAGTCTAACCCAATGTCGAACTTTATCTTTGATTGAAAACTCATTTGGGAAAAGAGATCCACAAAGAACAGATTCAATTACATCAGATCTGCAGAATTGTGCATATAATCAAGTCAGTATAATAAAACTTGTGTAAAAATCCCTTGATACTTCTTGTAACATTTGGACAATGGCAAGTACCATGTAGCTCCGAATTCATGTTTACATACCATAGAAACAAGAAAAAGAGACATTTTGAGCCAAGCAATATTGTGTGCCTCGAGAAAACTCAAAGGTCTTACCTAAAATCTTTGTCATAAAAGGATCTCAAAATCTTTCCAGGAATCCAATCATATTCATTAGAGGTCATTGAGCCATCAGCACACTTCATACAGTAGACCCTGTATATATCAGCTAACCTCTCCAATGTATATTTTTTAACAAGCAACTGAAAAGAAAAGAAAAAAAGTTAGTACAAAAGTTAGCAAGAACGGAAGATGAGCACAATAAAAGGTAGGAAGGAAAAGAATATGCACCGATTTGTCTCGAAGCCGTTCAGCAACAAGTTTCACAGTTTCATGTGGAACGGAACTTAAGGCGTGACAGGCCACATCAGAAATAACAGCAACAACTTGCTTACGGACATTTTCATCGAAGTCCAACAAACGGTCACATAGAGCAGCTGAAAATATTTACCCCAAGATTAAATTAGCACAGAATACATAAATAATGTAGTGTGACAACTCATTAAACTTACAAATGATTTGTGGAGCTTCATCTCTAAGAGGATTTGACAGCAGACAACTCTTCACATGTTCAAGAACAGACATTCTGACTTCAACTACTCTATCAGTCAACCTTTTCAAAAACTCAGAGAAGATTGGCTGAAAGGCTTCAGAGATAACAGAGCCAGGTAGAGCAAATAGATCTCCAAGTAAGCCAACTGCCTTTAGACGAGTTTCTAACTGATCAGTCTGCAGATATTGAAATTATCACTAAAATCAACATTTATATAAAGTCAAAAATATCAAGATTGAAATAAAATAATTCAATAACATCTAAATTCAAATTTAGAAGATAAAGCAAACAACAACAACAACAAAAACGGATTGTTGCATAAAAGTGTTACTGAATCCAAATACTGGAAGACAAAATACTCAGCACAAACAGCTTCATCTTGGAGAAACAGATCATTAAATATCAAATATACATATGGGAAGAAAATAAATATAAAGCCAAAGAGCAAGAATTTACCAATAACTCTCCTGTAAGGTATGGAACAACTCCTGATAAAATCTGGGGAGTACAACGGTACACATCATAAATCACTTCGTGATAATCAAGGGGATACTTCACTGTTTTGCTATCCCCTGACATTGATGATATAAGAAACTGTTTTATGTCAGCTTCTAGTTTTCCTGCACATTGTTCTATAACATTCATGGCAAGCTTCCTTGCAGCCATAGTAACATCCTGTAATTCAAGTTTTAGTAGGTCAACTTAAACAATAACATGATAAGGAAAGACTTAGTAAAACATAGCAGTAAAATATAGTGCAACCAAAGGACAAATGACCATCAAAAGATACCAAAGTAGAGATAAAATGCTCACTTTTTTATTACGACCTAAAACGGACAAAATGCTAAAGAGAAGATCCTCTTGAATATCCTCACTCTCCTCTAAGAGAACGACCATTATAGTCTGCATTGATGAAAGAACACTTTCCGGATGCTCATCACTGCATAGATAATATCCCAAAATATAGTTATTAACAGAAGTTTTTGCAGAAATAAATATTATATATCTGCAACAGAAAAATGTGTAACAGTATATAACAAACCTGGCTACGGAAAAAAATGTATTGAACATCTCTTTCACCAGGTCATCACATTCAAGATCTAACATTACGACGCACGACCTGTACTTTGCCACAGTCTCCAAAATGACAACCCTCCTACCAAATGACAGACCGCTTGTATCTCTTAATCCACCAAAAGTGCTAACAATCAAGCAGAATATATCCTGAAAATGGATCCAAAATAAATTAGGTGGACTAATTTCAAGAACCTAGACATTGCAAGAATATGCATGACCCATATCCACTAAGCAGTTAAATTTTGGAAAAGAAAAGTTGCACCTTCAGAATATCATCACTGTATGGAGCGTCAGGTGCAGTAATTCGCGTAATCTCACATATACATGTGGCAACTAAAAGTTTCACATCCTTATCTTGATGCTTCAGCAGTTCCGGCTTGACAACTGCATTGAGGAGAGGCTGCATGGAGTCTAAAATTGATGTTGCTGGGGTTTGATCCAACTCGGAAAGACATGTTGCAGCTTGCTGCAGGTTGCAAAAATATGCATAATATTGTAGCATCAGATACTCAAGCAACCAATTTAAACAACAAAGAGTGCAAAATTATGGCAGACTAAAAGACACAACACAAAGACAAGCCATAGAGAACTCTTAAACACCCAACATGTACCAAGACAAAGTAAGCCTTCCCCCCAGCAGTAGGTATAAACCCTAATTCCATCAACCTCTTTCTTTCTCACTTAAACTTTCTCATTATTTATATATTTTCAGCAAAAATGATTTAGTTTACAAATCAAGCAACACAATGAACATAAATATAGTCCTAGATTCATTCTCATGTTAACTCAACAATTCTAGAAGGTCCCTAAAATTCTAGGCATTCGACCTGAGTAATTCAGTCTTTGGGCTCTTTAGGATATAAAAATAACCAAATTCACTGCCTTCTCAGCGGCTCCTCCAGCCAGCAAACAAAAAGAATAGCAAATCAAAAAAATTTAAAAAAATGCAAATTTTCAGAACCATACCAACCTATAAACCTAGGTCAACAAAACTCACCAAACAGAAACCAAGTTCTTCGAAATTCAAACCATCAATGAAACAACACTCAATAAAGACTCCCGTCAAATACCCTAATAAAAATCGAATTTTTAAACACAAATCTTAAAATTCCCACCGCCAAAACTCCAAATAACCAAGAAAAAACGCTCCTTGACGAAACCCTAATTCAACCACTTCGCTTACTGACTAAAACTGAGAAATTCAACCCGCAAGCAAACTTAAAATTAAGAACGGGAAACCAAAGCAACCAAACAAAAACTAAACCTCAATCTTCAAAACCCTTTCTCTCCTTCAATTCCTTTCCTCAACTTCTCATAGAAAACCAAAAAGAACATAACTGAATAAACTACCGCAGAAAAGCCTCAATTCCACCAGAACAAAACAAATTTCACAAATTAGAATAGAGAAAGGCTTTGAGACACAAAAGAGTGAAAATTTATGCAAAATGTAAACCTTTAAGAGCTTGACGAGAGCGTCCTTGGTCGACGGAGGCTGCTCGAGCTTCGATCCCAAGTCGCTGAGCTGCTGCTCAAGCTTCTGGGCCATTTCTTCGTCTCGCTTACGGTGTCGTTTCAGAGCGAAACCAGTTCTCTCATGGGTTTCGATAAGTTTGAAGGTTGGAAAAGAGGGAGAAGAACCAGGCGTTTTATTTTTGGTTTCCCCCTTCTTTTTATTTTCGCTTCTCTCTCTTTCTCTCTCTCTAATGCCGAAGGGCTTTTCGAACAACAAAACTAAAAGAACTATGAGATGAAATTGCACGAGCATATGTATATAATCTTCAAATCTTGGCCCTTTTTTTTTTGCTTGGTTCTGGAGTCCTCAACTATGTTTTATTTCAGTTTAGCTCCCCTTTGTAGCATATACTATTCAATAAAGCCCCCCCTTTTTCTTCATCTTTTGAACTTTGCCAAAATGCAATCCACTAATTCGTGCACTATCGCCCCTCATATCCAATCCAACATTGTTGTGGAGGTATTTGTTAATGATACTATTTACAATAATGTATTCAACACTATACATGTGCTAATAATTGTTAAAAAAAAAATTCATAAATTTTTAGTGGAATTATTTTTTTGAACACGTTCTCATTAGTAAGATAAATTACTTAAAATTTACGTTGCATGATTAGCATGATTATGGATGGTTCTACAATTAATATTCTTTATAACGACGTATCTAATATTAAATGACAAGCGTATATTCAATTAATTTATGTTTCTAAACAAGTTGTAATAACTAAAATAACTATGTAAATTTATGTTGTACTATTATGAATGCTACTATAATTGATATATTTTTATAACGGCATATCCAATGCTAAATCACAAGTAGCCACATATTCAATTAGTTTATATTTCTAAATCAATTCTACGTACTAAATTAACTAAGTAAGTTTACGTTGTATGAGTATGGATGATAGTATAATTTATATCTTTTTATAAAGGCTTATCTAGTACTAAATGATAAGTAGCCTCATTTTTTATTAATGAATAGCTATACTTCTCAATTACAATTAAAAATATATTTACTCATTTAAATATCAAGATTGACGACCGTACTATAACTGAGATCATTTATAATGATATATCGAATATTAAATAACAAATAGTTGCTTATTCTACTTAATACTATAATGTAATAAATAACAACACATAAATAATTATCAAAAAATGTATTTAGTCATTTAGATCTAGTGTTTATTATTTTAAACAAAACCGAATCACTAAGTAAATATGTAAAATTGTACATTGGGTTTTTTACACTCTAGTACTCTGTAGTTTGAATTTTTTTCTATTTAGCACCCTCGTTTTTTAGAAATAACAATAAATGCATGGTACTATAATGTAAAAAAAAAAAATAAAAAATAAAAAACCCTTGTATGTTGCATGAGTATGTGTTATGTTTTTAACAAAGAAAAAAAATGATATGGTGTACTAATTAAAATATTTTAAAAATGATTCTAATATTTTTCTTTTGTAAACGTTGTAAATTTTCAATTTCAATTCAATTTATTAGATTGTAACAAATGATAATGTTTATGTTCATTTATCGTCTAAAAAATTATTTATGTTTATTTTAGAATTATTTAAAAGTGATCTTGTTACACACGTATGAGTATATTAAAAGTGAAAAATGTAAACCAAACATAAATTTGTGAAAAATAATTAAAAATATTCAAATAAATTATTATTATAAAAAATTCAAAATATTTTTTAATTTTCGTTTCAAGGTTAAAGTATATATTTATTTTGTTGTTGACAATTGTTAACTTCTCAAGGGCTATAAAATTAGTATCCAAAAGTTTTGTGTTGGCAAAAGAAATTACATATAGTTAGACATTTTTTAGTAAAAAAAAAAAAACAATAAATGAGGTGCACTGATGCAAAAAGTCATTGACTTGTGGAGCAGAAGCGCTATTTATTTGCGGGTGCTATTTCGATTTGTCGGAACTGAGACTCGCACATGACGCAACCAAAGTTCTATTGAACTACCAAAATTGTCCCTATAATTTCAGATTTATAACATTTATGCCCTTGGGAATTCTGAACAGAGCCGTTACTGGGAGGCCTGAAGAAGACATTTTCAAGTTTAAAAATGTTCTAAATAAAGACCTTTATCCTTATCCTCGACATAAATTTGAGTGAAAGTAGTTACGATAAGAACAATTAAATTGAAGAGTTAAAGAGGTACAGAGTTATTACCAAAAAAAGAAAATTAAAAATTCTTTATCAGCAAAAAAAATAAAAATATAATATATATATATATATATATATATATAAAGTTAATTGAAGATTTAAAGTGATACAGATTTATTATAAATAAATAAAAAATTGTTGCCAAGATAAGAACAATTTAATTGAAGATTTAAAGTGTA
>WUAT03470972.1:0-15969 GCA_010015005.3 Ulmus americana
TCTATGGAATTATTGTAGACTAAACTACTAATCTCTTAGAACATGGTAATGTATTTCTACGATTCATTCATTCTAACATTATCTATTCTATTGATCTAATCTAAATTCTAACTCTCCTTATAAATCTAGATCATGAAATCATTCAACACTTGGATCCTTAAGTATTGAAAGCTTTAAGTGTATAATAGGAACACAAATAAATTATGCAAAGCAAAGAATTAAATTGAATAAAACCAATTGCATAATTGTATAAGAGTTACATCTTAGCCCTAGAAAATGAATTTAGCAAATAATAAAATAAGAAACAATAATCTTGAACATAAACATGAAGAGAAGGGAAGAATAAACCAGAAAAATAACAGTTTGCTGCTGCAAACTCCTTGATCTCCTTGTCTCCTCTTCTCCAAAGTCTCATGTATTGCCCCCTTAATTAACCCTAAACTGATATATTATATTGATATGGTTTCTAAGCATATTTTAGAAATAAAATAAATGACTTACAAGCTTTGGAACGGGTTTTAAAATAAAAGATGAAAACCTAATAATTTGGTCGCAGAATCACGCCGGCGGCGAGGTTAAAACTCTCTGTGACGCATTCTTCTCAGGTTCAAGTATGGGCGTGTTGGGAGAAGTTTGCCGGCGGCAAACTCCAAACTCGCCGCAGTGAGTTTACCCCTGGAATTTGTATGGGGTTTAACTCGTCGGGGGTGAGATCAACAGTGAACCCTTTATTCTTCCAATTCTTTGGCTTGGCTTGAATCCAATCATTCTGAGCCTTTCCGATTGTTCCATAACTCTGCAAAATCACGTTCAAAACCCTGAAATCACAACTAAACAACAAATACCCGTGAAACAACATTTTGTGGAATAAAATAAAGAAATAAACTCTAAATTCTCACAAATGTCAATCAATTAAACACCAAATAATCGCAATTTCTTGCACTTATCAACCTTTGGCAAGGATAAAGGTTACCACCACCCTTGAAGGCCCTTGACACAAATTGAAAACCATGTCAGGTTGAAGACTTCTTAAAACAAGCATTGTTGGGAGGCAACCCCATGGATCCTTTGCATCATGGCCTCTATTTTAGCAAACCTCTTGGCCATTACTTGTTCTAGCAGTGTGCTTGGCGAAAAAAGTAGATCCGAACTGGTTGACACATGTAGAGCCTGGTTAACAGTTTATATAGGAGGTGTTAGCTGGCCGATTGGACCAGTCATGACTGGGGCACGGATATCAGTCCCTAGAGAAGACCCAAGGGAAGGTAAGATGGCTAACTGTAGATTCTGGTGAGGTGCAATGTTTAGTGCATTCAGCCCGGTAGACATGGCATGTAGTAGTGCCATGTCGACCGCAGAACTAGTGATAATAGGTGGAGAATCGGATGTGACTGGAGGGATGATCTGCACTACTGGTGACCAGCTATTGCCAATTGGTTGTGATGAAGAGTTCACAAGTTCGGGTGTCACCAACGACTGCATGTTAGAAACTGGAACTTGGTATCATAGCTTTGGGTGAGGTGTGGTCTCTACATCCGAGATACATTCTGAAAGATTGCAATTCTCACGACGTAAACTTGCATTTTAATCCTTGAGAGCCAAGAATCTGTTGGCATTCTCTTGGACTTGGGTGGTGAGCACGGCTATCTGGGCCGCGAAGTTTGGAGCAGAGGGAAGGGTGTTTGAGCTCTCTGCTATAGCGCAAGATCATTTGTAGACGATGTATTATCAAGGCCCCACGGTGGGTGCCAAATTATAGGGGATGATTTCTACAATTGAATATCTTGTGGTATGTTGGAGCCACCGACAACCTGTTTAACCTACAAAACAGAGAATCAGACGGTGATCGTAAAGTCCTTTACACCGGGGGTGTCGGCCAAAGGAACTCCAACGGTCAAGTCAGTACGTAGAACATGAGATAAGATCCAAAAGGATGCAAAAAGATCAAGAGAAATATAGAACAAAGGAAAGTGTTACCGTGATCGGGAGTCTATGGCGCGGCAATGGCGGTAGGCAAGATGGACTTGGCACTATGGCGGTGTACGTGAAATCCAAGAGTCAAGTGAGCCCTTGGTAGAAAATTGGAGATGTAGAGTCTCAAGTAGAAGTCTGAGAGCTTAGAAGCCTGAGTGAAAGGAACGAAAGAGGACCAGAGGAAAAGTGATCAAGAATCTGAGTGTCCCCCCAAAGGTTGTGTCCCTTTGGGTACTTATAGGAAAGAGGAGACCAAGGGTCTCATAATGGAAGTTTTATGGGACTGTTAGGCTTAGGATGAGGAGTTACACTCTGATAGCCATAATAGAGTATTGAATGCCATAATGTGCTCTTAATGCCATATAACTCCCATGGGAAGTTACATGGTTAGATATGGGAAGTCAATAAACTAGGTAGCAATTGACCGTACCCATGGAGCAACCCACTCGATAGGATCCCCCAACTTATGAGCTGACCCGACCCGTAGGGTGTGACCCGATTCGTAGGATGACTTTAGCCTGTAGGGCGGAGTGTATCGTAGAACGAGCTAACCTATGAACTGAGCTAACCCATAAAGTGAGTAGCTCACAAGTTGTCCAACTTAGCGATTAGGCCTTCCACGAGATGGGCTATAGACTGTATGGACTTTCAGTTGTAGGATTCGATGTGGACCTTAGGGACGGGTCATCACATTGAACCCACGTGATGAACCGTGACGATGAACCCTTATTGTGAAATGACATGGCAAGTTACTAGTTGTCCCACTAGAGGGGTAAAATAGGAAATACAAAATTTGACCCAAACAATAGCACAGTTCAGCAAACAGAGAAAACATGCTATTTAACTTGCAAACAATCAATCAGTGAAGTACATTCAATCAATCATTTATCTTTCAATTTACAGTCAAACATTTATTTTTCAAACTTTTAGTTCATGTTATAGGTAAGATTGTACTTACATATTTGTTGTGCTTCCTATCCAATTCCTCTATCTACATACGGAAACGCAATATACACCCTAAGTGTATAATTATGATCAGTCATTTGTTCCCTTGATGACTTTCAAACAATAAGATTAACGATTAAAATGCGCTATTCTACGAGTATAGGACCATACCCTAAGAACTCCGTTTAAAACAATAAAGTTTATAAACATTTTGAATTCTGTTGTATTCTTAGAAAGGTTGTCGATCTGACAAAAGCTCAATTTAAAACTTGAAACCATTTAACAATTTCATTTGAGCACTAAAATTATTATTTTAGCTTGCAAACCCCCTTTTAAAACATTGATTGTCATTAGACCCCTTTTACTTAATTTCTTAAAAACCACTTAGTTTAGGTTCAAATTAAGTAAAATCCTTTTCATTTGTTTTCTGAGACATTAAGGGCTTATCCATAAAAAATTTGGTTTAAAAAAATGAATGTTTAGACTTAAAAACCAAAATTACCTTTTTATCCCAGTTATGTATAATTTTACAGATTACAGTCCAATTTTGTAAATTTTATAACTAAATTAATTTTAAATATTTTTATTTGAAACCATATATAAAATATCATTAACGTCTTGAATTATATCCTGTAGAAATTTTAGGTCCAAAACGTTTTCCATCAAAGAGAAATAAACTGAAACAAAGGGGACCAAAACAGAGTTTTTGGTCCAATCTCTTTTGTTAAAGTTCATCATTCTTTGTGTTTAAATCCTCCAAGCCTCTCCAATTTAGTCCAAACTAAATTTTAATACATCAATGAATATTATAAGGGTTTTCATTAAAATAAATTTTCCAATTTAAGGACTTTTAAACATTGAAATCATTTAATCAAAATCATTACTCAAAACAAAGTTTCTAGTGAGCATATGTCCTTCAAAGTCCAATACCTCTCAATCTAGTAAATGAAAAAATCTGATATTTTACCATAATAAAAATAGACATTCATAGCTTTCCAAAAAACTATCAAACATTGAAATTAGAGTTCTATAGGTCCTATAATCAATCAAAACATTGAAGCATAAAATCTGTTCCAGAACCGGGTTTTATACATTCAACAATACAATTTGTACAAAATCAATTATTGCATGCAACTTAAAGAATTCAATCTAAACATTATTTCTTAAACATGTAACAAGAGTTTAAGAAGAAAATCAAGGATTTACCTTGAAAATTAAGTGGATAGATTGGCAAAAACTTTGCCTTCCAAGTGGATTGTTCTTCAGCAATTCCCCTCGCATGAACATGAAAAACATTCAATAAAACCTTTATATTTTCATCAAGAATTCAAGAGGAATGATTTACCTTTGTTTGAGCTTGATTGAAGTTCAAAAACATCAAGGTTTGGACGTTTGGATAGGAAGAATACAAGGTGTTTTTTGGTTTGGTTCTTCTCAGCAAGAGGAAGGAGTAAGGGAGGGCAACTTGCTTCAGCATTTCAAAGGCTTGTTTCTGAAGCACTTTACCCTTACTTATAGTGTGCTTAACCGACAGAAACCCTAGTGGGATGAGTCAAGTTGTATAACATGACATTAGAGGTAATTTAGGATTGTGACACATGTCCATATACTTGCCACAGTCTGACACCTACCCTAATTTGGCATTAATATATAACTTATGTTGTATTAACAAGATATCCTCCTTAGAGGCTGGTTTGGTAGCTTGGTCCAGCCAAGAAAAAGTCCTGGCTGAATGGATAAGGTTGGCCGAGTAAGTTGGGCTTGGCCAAGTGAGCAATTATTTTGAGTGATCGGGAAGCCATAGGTCTTAGGTTGTTCAGGTGGTGGCCTGTTTGTGAGAGCATGCTGGGCAGGTCATATGCTTGTGGCCAATTGGGTGCCTAGCAGAGGCTTTGTGAGTGTTCGGGTGCCACTTGTGCTAGCTAGATGACTGTCTGGCTGAATACCATGTTCAACAGGGTCAACTGGGCTAGGGCCTACTTCCTTGCTATCTGTTTGGATTGTAAGGCTGGTCGGGGCGCACATTGTGTGTTTGAACATCTATGGTAGTTAGGTACACCTTGTATCCGAACAGGCTGGGCGTGCTACCCATGGGACGTTGCGCCATGTCCTGCTTGCATGGGTGTGTGCCTCGCTTGGGTAGCTTGTGTGTGGGTTAAGTCTACCGAATAGTGAAGCTGAGTAGTCTGTGCGGACACGCTATTAAAGCTGGCATGTTCAGGAGGGCACACCCAAACTTGTTCTAAGAAGTGGCTGAGTGAGATGCATCATGGTTAAGCGGTCCTCAATGTGCTATACCTAGGCCTTTGTCCCGAATCTAACATCTGAGCGGACCATGCCTTGAACTCATCTCATGTACGAGCGGACGTCACTCATGGATGCTAGCATTGTTGGCCTATCCGAGTGGACTGGTGGCCCTGTGGACCACTCATAGCCTAGCTTTGTGGCCTTGTGTCCGAGTAGTCTTGGCCAAGGGGTCCAAGCCTTTATTATTATTATCTTTTTATTCCACATTAAACCATTATTTCCCTTTTTACAATTCAATTATCTTCATAATTTAAACCCCTTTTTCTTAAAATTCAATCAATTAATTTCGCAAAATTAATTGAATTCAGACTACTCATTTAAATCAATAATAATAAATCTTCCCCTTTTGTTTTCACCACTTCAACATTAATTTCCGTTCAATTTAAATCCTATCGTGTCTATTTAACATGTTCAACATATGGACACATAATTTGGCTTTTAGAAACATTTCACATTTAAGCCAAATATAATTTTATTAATTTCCTCTCTGAACTTTCTATCTGATGCTTTGATTACATTCATTCTTTATTTAACAATCACAAAGCATCCATGATATGCCATTTTATATGACATTAACACAATAATTATATTCTTAATTATTTTATGAATTCAAAACATCAATACAAGTACAGATTTGCTGTAAATTTATTTCCTTAAATAGCTGTTTAAATTAACAAAACTAATGACGTGAATTTTTGAGGTGTTACATGCCGGAGCCATACGCTAAGGTGCCTTTGATTTGGCGCCATTTTGGGCTGTGACTCTATCTCAAATACTATCTTACAATCTAGAGGTAAACCAGGTAACTCCAAAAAAGACATTCACAAAATCTCTCACAACCGGTATACTCCGGTTGTTAATTTTACCCCTTTCGACAGGTCCACAATATTGCCCAAGTAGCCAACACATCCGTTCCTCAATAATTTATTTGCCTTTAGTGCTGATATCATCATCTTAGGTTGCTTGCCATTATCTCCAGAATATTCAAACTTCTCTTCGCCTGAAGGCCTAAAAATGGCCCCCTTGCTTTGACACTCAATCATAGTGTTATACTTTCCAAGCAAGTCCACTACGAGGATCACATCATAATCCTACATCGTTAAGACCACTAAATCCGCAAACAACTTCCTTCTGGATAGAACCACTAGTACAGCTTGTAGCCAATGCCTGGAGAACAAAATTTCCCAGAAGGTAGAGAGGTGCTAAACCCCTCCCTCAAAACATTACATCCCTGAGACACACCCTCCCGCAAATTTACGAGATGCAAAAGAATGCGTTGCACCACTATCAATCAAAACATAAGCAGAAATGTTAGCAATATGAAGCTGACCTATAACCACTTTGGATTGTACTGCTGCAGCATCATCCTTGGTGAATGTGAAGATTCGAGCTATCAGCTCACTTACTTCCAACAATCCATATACTGTCAGAGTGCTTTTGGGCCTAGTTTGTATTACATTGAGCTATTGTTTTTGCCCCTGATTACTTGAGGTGTCCTTTCATCCATCTTGAATCCTCCTCTTGTAACAGTCTCAGGCGTAGTGCCCTACTTTCCCACATAAGTGACACATGTTTGTGGATGGGTCTTTCTGTATTTCTTGCATATAGACACATCTTTCCTAGAGGTGATTCTCTTGGTTGCCTGTCCCTGCGAATTCTTTTGTTCGGAAGAATTCCCTTTCCTCTTACTTTCCTCCTCCTTGATTGGTTTGTCCCCCTCTTGGACTAAATTTAACATTATTTTTTTCTCGCTGATTCCTGCCCTTTCAAGGCCTTTCTTACTTCATATAGCTTGGCTCGTTCTTCCCGGGACTAGTTCACCCAGTTTTCGGTCCTTAAGGCTCTACTCACACAATCTACCATAGTAGTGGGTGGATGGTCCCTACTTTCCACTAGTACTGTTATTTCTGGCCAGAACACTTCCAAGAATCTGGTGACTCGGTCCTCCTTTGTCCGCACTAAAGTTGGGCATAGTCTTGCCAACTGATCAAATTTTTGGACGACTTTCGTCACGGTCATATTGACTTGCTTCAAGTTAATGAGCTCACTGTGCTTGGCTCTCATCGTGACTTGATTGTAATACTTGTGATTAAACTCCATCACAAAATCTGCCCATGACATATGGGCAGTATTCCTTTAGATCTTGATAGTCTCCCACCAATACCTTGCATCATTCTTCAATAGGAACGTGGCGCATCGTACCTTATCATGATCATTGAAATTCAGGAAGTCCAATATGGTCTGGACATAATTTAGCCATTCCTCAGCAACAATGGGGTCTATTGAGCCCTCAAACCCTTCGGGCTTCATGCTTCATGCATCTGAATCTTTTGTAAATCTAGAACATCTGATCCTGTCTGGGTGGGGGTGGTGGTGGAGGCGGCACCCCGTCCCTACTTGCCTCTTCTTCATATGCTCAATTTTGTTGCCGAATATCATGTATTTCTTCCTGCTATTCCAACTTCTGTTGTTGCATTCGACAATCATTGTCGTAAGCCTTTCTACATTATCATTTCTTCCCAGGTTGTCCCTAGTTTCATCCATTATCTTTATTGCTTGCAATTTCCATACCATTACATTAGTGATTCACTCAGCATTTCATTCGTCATTTCAAAAAAATCTCATATATTGCAGGACTTTTCCTTAACATTTTGTTTTCATTCAAAAATAGGTTAACTACTCATCATTATCATTAATCAATATATAGTTTTAAGCTTAAACTCTTAAACTATCACGAATAGTTAGTATCCATCACATGTTATAGTTAATTTATACTTTCACATTCTTGTTATTCTCAAAGCAGTAGCAATAAACAATAATCTAACTTACTTGGACCGAGCTTGAGTTGGTGAGATGATGGATCTAGGATGACAAGAAAAAAGCTTTGATACCAACTATAACATCCCTCATTTTCTTAAACTCATTTCTCAGTTAATTAGCACACATAGTGCCAAAACCATGAAATATTTTTTTTTTTAAATATACTAAGATAACCTGTAAAGCACAATCTTTCATTAATTTGTCATAAACACTTTATTCGGAAATCATTAAACCAAAGCTATGAAAGATAATACAATTATTTTAAATACCAAATACCTTAAACTTGTTAATCCAGAATAAATTTCCGGCTATTAAATTGGGTACAGTCTTAAAATCGCAAATCTTCATGCCAAAAGAAAACTCTTAAACCGAAACCATAAAATCTGGAAAGAATCCTTTAATATAAATGAATCAGATATTTACAAAACCTTCAAAATAAAAGAAAGATAAAATTAAAGAATAGCTCTTCCGGAAGAAAACCCTCTATCCAGAAGAACCTTGCTTCAGAAAACGTACGTGAAAAGAGTAAAAATCCAAAAGGATGAGCTTCCAGAAAACCCAAGTAAAACCATCATATTCTTAAAACAATCCGGAAGGATTCGCTATTGGTAAATTGTGAATTCGAAATCAAGACCCTTCCTGTAAACCATGAAGGCCCATGTAAGTAACTTGATTCCAGAGGGATTCAAAACATTACTTTACCATCCATCTTATAAATCAAAAGTTTAATAATTCATTTAAGAACATATAAAATTGTTCTATTTCTTACTTAACAAAACATTCATTTACAACCTTCAAGTTTTGTTGGAAACATAATAAGCCTTACAAAAATTTTCAACATTGAAGCAGAAGCATTAAACTCTCCTTACAGCGGGTTCCATACCAATCCATCATCTTCTCCCAAACTCAACTCCAGTCCAAACAATCATCATGTTGCTAGCCTCTTGCCACGATCATGTACAACATGAATGTAAAAACGTGAGTGGAAAACTCATTAAGCACAATATTTTCCTCACAATGCTTTAATCTTTAAAACTCATAACACTCAATCCATGAAAAAACCATTATGCAACCCTTTAAAACATTATTGGGCCCCTTTTGGTGTGTATACCCACTTGCGACTGCCAGAGAATCGGATCAAGTCCTTAATACCCCTTCGGCAGCCATAACAGTCAATCATCATTGTCAATAAAACAATGTCGAGCAACAACACCTTCTCATGATATAAATAGATAATGAGAAATGCATTAAAACCATGAACTTCCAATATTCCATGAGATGAGTAAAACACCATAAAACCATGAGCAAGGTAAATAACTTGCAATAAACAAAACCTTTGAAATCATTAATCACAATATCAGCTTTTCACATAGGAAGGCAAGCTAACACATTTAGCACATAACAATTATGAGGCACATTGAAAACCTTTACTTTATTCCTTTAAAGTCATGTTATAGGTGGGATTGTACTTACAACTTTGCATTGCTTCAAGATCCTTTACACCCTCTCCAGAGTGATCAGTAAATCCTAAAGGATTCAATATAAAGCATGCATGACCATCAATTCCCTTGTTATGGATAGGACTTAAATAAGAATTTCCTATCCTATGTTCGTTCCTTAACACTTTGTTTTAACCTCCACAACTCTGTTTTGGAAAATCCATCATTAACATTATTATAAACCTTTTCGGTTAAAAATAAGTTGGAAAGCCTCCCTTTATTAACATTAAAATTCCTATGAAAATATGAGCTTAAAAACAATTTGTGGCTAGAAAGACAGTCATCAAAACAAGGTTTCCTTCATTTTGGTTTGAAAAGAGTCCACAAGTCCAAATTCCTTAAAATTCGTAAAATCTGCTTAAAACTCCTTTCAATGTTCTTTAAAACATTTAAAAGACTTGCTTGTACAAGGAAATTCTAAAATTATAACTTAAAATTTTGAAATCCTCATTTCTTCAAAACTAGCCTCAACACGAGTTTGAAAGAACGTTTTTCCTTCTCAGCCAAATATCTTAAAATCCTTAAGTAGAAAATTCCCTTCTTTTAACACATGAATATAGACATCTTAAGATTTCCAGAAAGCTATTATACATAAAAATCAAAGTTGTTTTGGTACTTCAATTAAATCATACAAAACAGTCATAAAACTTGTCCAATACAATGACATGCAATAACTTATCCATCAATTTCCAGCTTAACACTTGCATGTAAATTTATGGATTCAACTCAGATTCATCCCTTATACACATAACATTTATTTCCATGAAAATATCAAGGATTTACCTTGAAAAATTGAGTGAAGGAGGCAACTTAGCTTGGTCCTCCAATCGATCAAGTTCTTCCTTGAAGAACACCCTTGCATGTTCATATCACTTGTTACCTTTCATTTCCTGAATCCAAGAAAATTATAGGATTCAGTTAAAAGATCATTACCTGAATTAAGCTCAAGTTTTGGATATGAAAAATCCAACTTAAACCGAATTGATAATGAAGTTCCCCTTGATGTTCTTGAGCTTGTGAAGATAAGAAGTACTTAGTGTGAATGAGAGCTTTCAGTAATCCTTACTCCTCGCGCTACCCCCACTATATATAGAGGTGTTGATAGTGATTAAGGAGCTTAATTCGATTTCTCATTGGCTGGCTTAGAGTTAGTATCCTGCTAGCTTTTTCTCGATTTGACACCTAAGGCAAAACCAAAGTCAAAAGGCTTGTATGGTTGCCACCTATCCTTCCACTTATCAAACCTCATTGGATATATTCCAGAAAAGTGGGAAGTAGGGTCCCAACTTGTCTTCCTTCAATACCTGGATGGCACCTGGTGGCCACTACTTGGCTGGAAGCCTTTGCTTCGACAGCGAGGATCTTCGTGCTACAGTATCCCCTCTTTAGCAGGAAAGGTTCTTGCGAACTATAAGGCTTCCTCTTCCGAAAGGCTTCTTGAAATGTACATGAGTCTCCATTTTTTGGAGCATTCCTTGTGATATCCCTTTAACTAGCATCGCCAGAAAGGTTCATGTGTGCTTAGTCCGATTACTTATCCAGAAAGGTTCCTAAAAGGTCCTTTCAGTTTTGTTACCCGATGGGTACTAGCGTAAGCTTCCTACTCTAGTATCCGAATAGGTTCTGTCATTTCTCCTGAACACATTTTCCGAATGCGTTCTAGTATTTCACCTCTGGACACGTTGTTCGAACATGTTCTGGTACAATCATCTGAAAACATTACCCGAATGTGTTCCATTTTTACTTCTGAATACATTATTCGAACACATTTCTCGAACATGTTCTGGTACATGACATATAAATACATTATCCGAACATGTTTTCAGCATGATACTTCTGGATACACTGTCAATATATGTTCTAGTATAAAGCTTCTAGCTATAAAAATCCGAAAGGGTTCCTACTTCATTATTTCTCCTTCTTTTCCTGAAAGGGAATCTCGGGTAACGGTTCCAGTTTTTCTTTCCAGAAGGTCTCCCGTATAATTCTTTACTTATTACTTCCAGAAGAATTTCCCTTTTGATTCTCTCGTCTTAAATTTCTAGAAGGATGTCCTTAGCATTTAGATATGATTACAAGATATCTATTTCAAAGCCTTTCCACCGAAGGTGCTCCGTATGGACTGAGCGATCTCATCCAGAAGGTTTCCCTTTTAATTTAGCCAGAATGTATTTCCTTCCTGATTAAGCACTTAGTAAATATCCTTATAAATTTCATATATCTTCTATTTGTCCTCTTCTTTTTATTCCGTTACTTACTAGGATTTCAATTAATTTATTAAAGATTCTTGACATGCTTAATAATTTAATGAGACCTCAATAAATTTCAATATGAATTTTCCACATAAAATGTTACAAAATTCTATTAAGACATAATTCTCCACTACATAATTAATTAACACAAGGATTAATAACATAAACTTTTGGGTTGTTACAATCTATGTCTTTGCTTACCATCTTTGTTTCTTTTTGGAGCAAATCGCTTTTGCTTCTACCTTACTAGAGGAAATTTTGAATCAATATTCAGGCAATGCTTGGCTTCATTTGGATCAACCCCCGAATATCTTTATGTGACCATGCAAAAATATCTTTATTTCTTCTCAAAGACTCTAGCATCTCTTCCCTTTCCTTTTCTGACAATAGGGCTCCCACCAGTACCTTCTCAGGATCACCTTGGTCAAGGATTGTTTCAACAAGTTCTTTAACCGTATTCTCCAACACATCCACCTCATCCTCAACCATTTTTATATACGTTGGCAAGTAGCCATTTAATTGCTATTTAGCACTTCCATTATTCATAATCCTCTCTTCCACATCCTTGGCCTTCTCAAATATTTCAATTTGATCCTTTTTCATCCTCTGGATTCCTCTTTTGCAGCTGGTATCCCTTGATATCAATTGTGTAAAATCCATTGGGGGATTAACACCTCATCACCTGGTGCAGAGTGGAGACAACACCCTTAACTACATGAATCCACTCTCTCCCCATGATCACGTTCATTGTCGAAGGAGTATCCACCACCAGGAACTTCACCTCATTGACTCGATCTGTTGCATATATTGGAAATGTTATCACTCTAAGATGCTTTCCCTCTGTACTGTTAAATGCATGAAAGGAAGTAATAACTAGCCAAATCAAATCTTTGTTGATACCCAAACTTCGGAATGCTTCACAAAAATGATATCAGAGATACTCCCTCTGTCAACTAACACCCTTGAAACCATAGCGTTTGGTATTTGTAACTTTATGATCAACGGGTGTGCATAAGGCAATTCCACTGATTCTAAATCTTTGTCAGAGAAGGTTATTGGGATTGTCTTAGGACTTAGCTTCCCTCTGGAGATTATATTGACATAATATTTTGAGGCTTGGGTTCGGAGGTTCATTTATGTCCTTCTCGATGCATAATTGATACATCTCCCTTCCTTTTCTTTCGGCCTATGATGAACAAAGGATACTACCCAGAGCTTTTGATTCGCATTTTCCCCTCTAGATGTTCCCGACTCCTCTGGCTTCCCCTACTTGGACACTTATGTTCTGGGATCTCTATGGTAGGATTGCTCTAATTTTGAATGGGGCTTTGTTCTTTAAATACTTTAGGAGCTCCCTTTTTTGCATCATACTCTTGCGTTGGCTGTACAAGTTCTTGTATGTTCCAAGAGTATAACCGTAGTCTTCATAGAAGATGCAGCATTGACTCCTATCTTTCATATGCTCTGGAATATTATAGCGCTTGGGAGTCCAAAAGATGTTCTTATCTTTCAATTATGCGTATATTCTCTCTGTGGCATGGTGAAGATGTAATCAAAATTTTCTTCTTCCGATCTGTACCTTTCTGAAGGTGTGCCTTGAAAATCTGCCCCTCGCTTCCTTGGTTTGAACTTTGCCGCAAATTTTTGCTGTTTGACATCCGTTTTTGCTTTCATTTTCAGATGCCTCGAAGGTTTCCTTGTAGTATTGTTTTGGGAAACAACTATGGCTGCACTTTTAGCCATCCTTTGTCTGTTCTCAACCACGTGAAGGATTCCTATAGCTCTTGCCCCCACTTCATTCATGTAAAGAGGAAGAATCTCTATAAATCTTTCATGGATCAAAGATCCATTTATCAATCCTCTAACAAAGAAGTTCGCTACTTGCTTTGAATCAAAATCTTTAATTTAATTCACAACTTCAGAAAATATGTTTAAAAAGTGACTTGGAGTTTCATCGCATCGTTGCTCCTATAGGTCTGCCATGGTCTTCTTTTGGAAACAATTGTTGCGATACTATTCCAAAAACATCCGGCCAAATTGCTCGAAGCTTCAAATCGACCCTTCGAAAATTAGCTGAACCAAGATAAAGCTCATCATGTCAAAGTAGTGGAGAAAAGCTTGTAGATGAGTCCTTCGTTCACTTCTTCGAGAGATATTCTATGTCTGAATTGCAGAAGATGAGCCACTAGATCTGATTTCCCATCAAATTTTTCAAGAGCTAAAGGATTTAACTCCCTCGGTTTGACTTCATACGCTATCCATTGAGTGAATGAGGACTTTAAGATTCCCTTCATAGCCACTACTACCTGATCCATTGGATAACGTGCCCATACTCTTCAAAGCCTCCTAGCTACCTCATCTATGAGTCTCCCACTCAGCTCATTCGGGTTAGAGGATTTCCCCTTTACAACGTTCCAACAAGTTTCTTCTTTCTAGATGTTCTTCTTAGGTAGACGATGAACGATCTGGCTATGAACACTCTTTGAGCTTGATTCAATTGATCTTTTTGGAGACTCTTCACCTCTCATGTGCGACCTTTGTTTCTCATCCTCCTCATTTCAGTTGTTCTTGCTGAAGACAATTTCCTCTCTCCAGCTATGGTCGAAATTGTCTTTTTCGAAGAACTATTCTTTTGGCATGTTGTTTTCCTTCTCAAGATTCCCAACCTTTTCCTCGAACATCTTCTTATGTCCGCCACCATCCTTGATGTTCCGTTGGTTTTCTCCTCATAGTCTTGAGTGATTCCTATCAATTGCTTCATTCACAATGCAATTACATTGCCCGACTCAGTATGGTTGTTTCCGTGCAAATTAGGTGAAACTTTAATGTTTGCCAATCCTTTCCTTGGTTCCATTGCTCTTAATTATTTGGAGGAAAACTTCAATAAAAAAGGCAGAAATTCAATTTGTAACATCGAAACATCAAGAAAACAGAAAATTTCAAAGCAAATTAAGAATTAAAAATCTCTTCAAATAAGAATTTGCAGAGAAAATTAGGTGAATTTGATCGTGAAATCCTACTCGTGAATTTGGTTCCATTGCTTTCACTAGCTTCTCGTGTCATTTCTCACAGACAATGTCAATTGATTGTGCAGAAAATTGAAACAAACAATAAACTTTCTCAAATTCTCATTCCTTAAGATCAAATACAAATGAACATAAAAGATTGGTCTTCCTTCGCCTAATTCTTGACTGAAGGCCCTCGCTAACATCTACTTGTCATAGGATCCTTTCTTTATTAATACGGTATCGCTTTGCTCTTTTCATCCAATAAATTAATTCCACGTGGAAACTTCTAAAATTTCCCGCCCAGTAATTGACCGATCTACATTAAAAATTCTCTCTTTTATGAGTTTGATTTTTGTGATCAAATTGGAATCTTTTGCCAAACCAAAGTGACAATTATTACTGAGAAAAATAATGGGGATGTTTTTTTTTCGTGATTTAAACATTATTTTTGTGATTTGAACATGATTAGTATTCAAATTATGATTCAAACAAGATTACTGTAGCTGAAATGGTGTTTTTTTGTGATTTGAATCATGATTCAAACAAAATTACTGTAGCTGAGATGTGTTCTATTCGTGATTTGAATCATAATTCTAAACCATTATTCTTTTCATAATCTTAATCATGATTCAAATAAGATTAAAATATATATATATATATATATGAATAGTAGCAGTATTCAAATCACCATACAGTATCACTATTTAGATCACGAAAAGCCATTAATTTTGTTCTTCAAGAAGCTGGATCAATAAACTTGTAGCCAAATGTTTTTCATTATAAACATATTGTGTAATTTCTATTGAATATTCTTCTGGCACATTGAATGGACAACCTCTACTCTAAGAGTCACGTACATCATGAACTCCCCACCTCAACTAACTGGATGGAATGCATATGGTGATGATCCATATGTGAGCCGTCTCGAAAAGGAATTGCAAACTCAACAATAGAATAACACAAATTTGATTCTCTATTCTTCATTTATTTTCTCTTAAATGCCTTTTTTGCTTCTGATTTCTTATTAGTTCTTAAGAATAAGCAGTAACAAAAGCTGAAGAAGAAAGGGTAATTTGACCAGAAATATCCTTGGAAGTTTTGATTTTTAAGTCTATACCCCCACCTTTTTAAAATTGAAAAATCACCTTTTTTGGTCTTTTTTGA
>WUAT03471081.1:0-15966 GCA_010015005.3 Ulmus americana
TCTTCCATTACCCTTCGAATACTACTCCACCCACAATTCTTAGAGGTTTCTCATTGATATCGTTGGGTTACGTTTCCCATTCACGGCGCGAGAAAGTTCACCTTCCTTGTCCCTTTCTTTGCGATCTAGGCGATTCATGATTTGTTTTTGGCCCAAGTTGTTTGATTCGGTTGGTCTACCTCGATTCTTCTTCGATCCGTTTACCACCGTCCCGATTTGTTGTTGGGTGAGTTGTTTGATTCGTTGTTCTCCATTACCACTGTTCTGATTTCGTTGTTCTCCCTTTCATTGCGATTTATGTGGATTTCGCTTCAATCTCCTTCGAACTCGCTGTGATTTTGATGATTTTGGTGGAAAGTGAGTGCTCAATCTGTTTATTGTTCTTCGATTTCTGTTTTGATTTTGGGTGGGTTCGATCTGTTCTTTGTGTTTTCTCAGTTTGACATGTTATCCATGTATGTCATTTGGCCTATTTATGTTCTGATCTACCCTGATTCAACCTTGATATTTGGAGTAAGAAACCGATTTGCTTCGATTTGCCTTCGGTGACTTTACCAGTATGCCCGATTTAGATTTTTTTGTTGGATTTGAATCTGATTTGTGCATTTACGTTATACGTGATTGGTATATGTTCATCACATTTTGGGTTTGATCAGAACGCAGTGGGGTTTGTTGGCCTTGTTTGGATCTGCTGTTGGCCTCTGTGGTCATCCCCCTATTTGATTTTTGGGTTTGAATGTGGTTCTGATGAGCTTCGATTTGTTCTTGGTTTTGATTTTTGCGATCTATACTTGGCTATTCTATTTGATTGTTTTACCATTTTGAGAGGGATTTGATTTTACTTTGAAATTTCTTTGATTTCACTCAAAATCACTCTTGCACTGGCACCCGTTGTGGTTCAAACGAGGTAAATGAATTCTCATATTGCACTTATAGTTATTTCTGAACATTTGGTGGTTTATTTCTGTGGATTAAAACTGATTTTGAGGAATATATGTGAATATTTTGAATGTATTAGGATCGAATGTGATTTTTGTTTATAAGATTTTTTATGGACTTATATTTGTACATTTGGAAGATGGATAATGTGTGTTGTATGTGCAAGGCCGTGATGACATTTCGTTTAGTTATTCGTTTGTGTAATCATGTTTATTTCATTGTTGACTGGTCTGATCATAATTTCCGATGTACTAATCTATGATTTAGTAAATACACTCATTGTAGATATGTTTGGACTTCTAATGTGCATGCTTGATTGTTGCATTTGTTTAACTAAAATGGCTGAGCTTATGTTGGCTAGTTGTGTTTGTGTGGTGTTGTGATTGTGTGCTATGTGTTGGCTGTATGGTGCCTGTTGTAATTTGGGTTATTTTTTGTTCATGTTTGCTGCCCAACTACTTAAATGCTTGCTGCCTGTTATGATTTGCCTTATTTGATTTAGTGGTCGAGAATGGTTAACGGCAATGATGATGCATTATTTAGCTAATCAGTTGGCCCATTAACCATGTATTTTGTTGTTGATTGGTCCAACATATAAACACTTTTAACGTTATAGTTTGACTTAAAGTGTTAACATGTTAGGACCTCCAGGGCATATATGTATGTTATGGTAGCTTATGATTAGTTGAATGGCTAAGCCACTTCTATCTTTTCACTTCACTCTGATTCAGACTCCGATGATAAAGATGATGCACCATCTTCTTCAGGCACCATGCAAAACCAAGGTGGGTATGGAGAAGACGACGACAACTTGGCAAATATCATGCGTGATCATATAATGTTCCAGATGTATTTAAATTACAATTGACTTTGGCTAAGTTATTATTTATATTTTGTATTATTGCATAACTTATGTGATTGGACTTATATGTCTCAGTAAGAACTGATGTTTTGTGCTGTACTAATTATTGTGTTATGAACATTGTGTAACCTATTAATACCAACTTTTGTTCCTATTGGTTTACATATTGTTTTATTTATTATGTATTGAACAGAAATTACACGACTTGTAGTAGTTATATTTTTTAAACCACAAAACCCATAAAAAAAAATCTAAAATACATCAAAATACTAAATATTGCAGCTAAACAACTATTTTAGTATTTTGTTATTTAAATATTGAATACTGCATCTTCAACCAACTAACTATTCAGTTATTCTCAGTTAAAATACTGGATACTAAATACTGCACCAAATAATTTTTCTACAAAAAAATAAAATAAAATAACAGTATTTCAGTATTAAAATACTAGATACTAAAAACTCCTCTAAACGGCCCCATTAGGATCTATCAACTTAAACCAAAACTAGCTTCATAGATTTAGCTTGCCATCTTTAAATAATAAAGTCAGATAAAGGGAGTCACAATAATGAAATAACAAAATGGCTGCACTTTAGGCCTGTTTGGTTCAGCATTTTGTAATATTTGAAGTAGAGTATTTGAAGTAGTGGTTTTGTTTGTTGAGAGTATTCTAAACAGAGCATTTGAAGTATGATTAGTGTTTGGTTCTACACAGAGTATTTGCAAAAAGTAGGAATTTAATAATAATATAGTAGAAAGAAATAATATTTTAATAAAAAAGTGACGAAGAGAAGTAATATTTAATTAAAAAGGTAATTGAGATATGTAATATTTTATTAAAAAGGTGATGGAGAGAAGTAATATTTTATTAAAAAAGTGATTTAGAAATGTAATATTTTATTAAAAATGTGGTGGAGAATAAAAATGTGGTGGAGAGATGTAATATTTTATTAAAAAAGTAGTGAAAAGAGAGGTAATATTTTATTAAAAAGTAGTGGAAATAAATAATAATTTATTAAAAAGTAGTGGACAGATGTATTTGGGAGAGAGTGAGTTTTTAGAATAGTACCCAAGTAGAGTATTTGATATTTCAAATACTCCTACCTGTTTGGTTAGAGTATTTGAAATATTTTAAATACCCAACCAAATTGGCACAATATATTTTTATTTTATAAAGCTTTGTTAAGTACTATTAGTGAAATCTTTGACAAAGATAAAGTATATGACAAATTTTAACAATACAAAGAAAATTAAGATACGAGAAGAATTAGGAGAAAAAACAAAAACAAAAAAGAGCAAAATAGGTTTTAAAACTATAATAAACTAAAATTAAGGGGCAAACTAAGAATATAACAAAAATTATACTAAACGAAAAATCATGAGGGTAAATTGAAAATATTGCTCAACAAACCAAAAAATAAGGAGGCAAAATGAGAAAATGACATATCATAATAAACCAAAAATCAAAGTAGCAAAATGGCAAGAGCTATTGAAGGTAGCATATGAAGAGTTGCTTAAATTCACAATTTGGAAAAAACTATAATACACCAAAAATCAAGGGGATAAAATGAGAATAAGGCTTTAATAAATCAAAAATAAGGAGGCAAAATAAGAAAATGACAAAAAATGTAATAAACCAAAAAAGAAAGTGCAAATTAGAATAGGCAAAATAGGAACATAACAAAAATTAAACGGATAAAATAGTAAAAGCACTTGAAGTTGTTTCAAGCTTTCGGTATATATATATATGGCTTAATATACTCCGCATCCCTAAATTATGAGCGATTTTGCATATTGCCCCCCGTATTCGAAAAAAGACTATAATACCTTCTGAATTTGCATTTTATCTACTTAAGGGGCAAAATTGTTAAAAATTATTGTTTTCGTTTGTCTTTTTTTTAACCTAAAGTTAATGGGAAAGCATTTTTGGAGTGATTTTTAACAATGAGATTGAATAATATGTGAAAAAAGACACGGAAAAACAATGATTTTTTAACAATTTTGCCCCTTAAGTAGATAAAATGCAAATTTAGGGAGTATTACAATATTTTTTCAAATACGGGGGGCAATATGCAAAAATCCCATAATTCAGGGGGTGCGGAGTATAATAAGCCTATTGTATATATATGTTGATGCTAAAAACTAGATCAATCGTCAGTCGCCGGATTGTGCTTGTAATGGGTAGTTCTGATGATCGAAAAATGACGTAAGACGCCGTCGTCTAGCAAAACGATCAATGCCATCATCCTACAAAATAAAAACACAATCAGAGGTCGGGGACTGATTCCTTGATTACCCTCCGATGATTAAGTCAGTCGAAGTTAAGTTGGCAATCTGGCAGAGTTTCAGTCTTTGAGTTAAGAATTTCATACCCTTGGCATTGAGAAATGCTAAACTTTTATAAGTAATGCTGAAAAAATGGTAGTTATATCACTAAGGAGTTAGTGGGCCACGTTAGCAGTTAGTGGGGTGAATTCACTTTAGCAGTTGGTAGTTGCTAAGTAGTTGGTAGTTAGCACATCGTGGGTGTAACGACTAAGGTTTTTATCAGGACTTTTAGTTTACTATGTTAAGAAAGTCAGAGTAAATTTTTATTTTATTTTTTAAAACAACATTTTATGTAAGGAGAAGAGTTATTCTTCTTTCCTTACGACTTGGTAAATTTCATTTGCCGTCTAAAACCTTATTTCATCATCAGGAAAAACTGATACCAACTAGAGATATCAAAATACTATCAGTGCCCCACTATTAAAATTACAGAATTTCCAATAAACTAATAAATTTATGCTAAATTAAACTTTTGTTGCAGAAACGTCATACTCCATAACGAACATATCTTCACCCACCCTCCCGAACTTCTCTCGATCAGCAAGTTCGATAATCCACTAGTGAAATCTGCAACATGAACATGTCTTCATGAGCCAAAGCTCAGCAAGTACAATCACTATAATTTTATAATCATTGCATTCATAATTATAAAGATAAATTACTAAAAAGTCATCATTGGCTATATAACTCATGAATCTCATAAACTTGTGCCGTAGCAATCACATTGGTAAATTTGAAAACATTTATCTGTCAACATCTCATACAACATTATAAATAGTGGAACTCATAACTAGAGTCACAGCATTTAAATCAGTAATCCTGTAAAGCGTATCCGATCAACATCTTAAATATTGTATTGAAAATGTATCCATGCCATTTAAAATACTTGGAGTACGGAAATAAAACTTAAGTAATGCAGACATCAGCAAATAAATGTAACATGTCATGCACTTATAAATCATCATTTTATGAAAAACATTCTATAAATCTTTTTGAAATCTGTGCGTAGATCCTGTTGTGTAGTACCCGATGCGTGTATATCCACGCAACCTTTAATAACCTTTGCCTTTAAGTCTAAGGGTACAACGTTTCAGTTAAAATATCTTTCTGAAATACTGTTTTAGACATGTTCAAATTTACATCTACATTCCATGAAAATATAGATAACAGTCCATATTTGAAATCTTTGATTGGGCTCCCTCTATGGACACACCCGTTTTACAATTATAGGGGAAATCCCCCTCATTCACAATCAAGCCGTCTCCATTTCTAGGCTTAGTTAATCATTCATCCATTAACAACAGTGCAACCTCACTGTAAATAAGGTGAGGTTGGATGTAACACTTTTCTCTATGTACATACCAGTATAAACATTCATCGGGAAAATCAAGAGTTTTCCCTTAACATTTGCTTGAAGCCATAACAATTAACAGTGTAACCTCGCTATAATAAAGAGAGGCCGGGTATGTCACTTCAATAAAGCATTCTTAGATGGATTGTTCTTAAAAACTTTCAAAATTGCGTTTATATTCAATAAATAAATAAATAACAGTCCACACAAGTTATCATGAAATGTGCTCAATATAAGTAGAGTATGCACATATGTGCCATTCAACAATTTCAGACAAAAATTTCCTTCAATGTACAATCTAACATTCCTTTTAGTGAACAATCAAACATTTCATTTCAGTGAATAGTCAAATATTCCTTTCAGTGAGCAGTCAGACATTTCTTTCAGTATACAATCAAACATTCACCTTTCGGTGTACAGTCAATTTACAGTCAAACAATCTTCTTTTAATCCATAAACAATCAATCATCAGTCAGTTCCGTATCAATTCACAATCAACCTATTTCACTTAAGTTCGCAGTAAAATAATTTCCTTTCGATTAACAATTAAATAACATTCCTGACACACAGTGTTCATGTTGAAAGTAGGATTGTATTTACCTATTTGATGTGCTTTCTGTCCAACTCCTCTTTATATGGAAACAAAGTCTATACCTTGTGTGTACACAGTTACTATCAATCATTTGTTCTCGTAAAAGACTTTCAAATAATAAACTTAGCGACTAAAATGTCGCTATTCCAGAAGTACGGAACGGTGCTCAAGGAAACCCGTCTAAAACACTCCCTCTTAAATATATTTCCTTCAATAATACGAAAATCCACATTGACTCAACTTAGTAACTTTACTAAGCTTATTTGTTTATTCATTAAAAAAAAAAAAACTATTTATGTGGATTAAACTTTATTTTGAAATCTTTTAGTTTACAATAAACATTTAATATTTAATTATTTCATCAATCCTTAATGAGCCATATTTCAACTATAGAACATTTTTATCAATAACTAAAATTTACAACAACTTTTTATTACTATACATTTCTTTTTTTTTTTTTTTTCTTTTCAAAATAATGGGCTTAGTTCATTATTTATTTATTTTTTACAATAATTCATTAAAAGCCCAGCCCATTAATAGTCCAGCCCATCTCATTTTAAATTTAATCCAATTAATTAATTCATTCTATTTTCGACTTTATTTTTATTATTTTCTTAAAAACAATTCAACACACACATATACATATATATAACCATCACTATTCACCCATACACTCTACCACCCTCAAGTCGCGCACAACCCACGGGCCACGCTGGCCGACCACGCCTATGCCACTGGACCGCCACCACGACTGACGCCAACTGCTGCCAACCTTCTTGGAGCTGTGAAGGGCAGGCCGACCAGCCAACCGAGCCTCACGGCTCGGGCTGTTTCACGCAAGGGGCAACCCGCCTTCGTCTGTCTTCGCTGGCCATCGCTACCACCGAGTTCGTCTCGGCAATGCGTATCCATCCATGCCCATCTCTGGTCCGAAGGTCCCGCGTGGAGGAAGCCACCATTAACCTTCATCACTTTCTCTCTCTAGTCTCTCTCTAACCAAATCGGTTCTAAATTGATTCATCAGAGAGAGAAGATTAAAAACTTACCGAGAGTGTCATCAGAACACTCTTCACCTTCGTCGGATTCTCTCCTCCACCCGAGCCACCGCTCCTCCTCCCTTTTCTTCTTCTATTTTTTTTTTCTCGAATCCTCTATTATGTCACAAAAGTGTTGTTTTTTAAAACACATTATCTACAATGCGAACCGACCTACTTAATCGATATCCACTTTGCTTATGCTCTTTTCCAATTTTTTTTTAAAAAAAAAAAAAAAAGTTGCAACATCTACAGGTACATACACATATATCACATAATCCATAATTACACAATTTTTTTTTTTTTTTTTACTAGGGTGGGCTGAAGCCCACTACATTTTTTCCTAAAACAAATATTTGGGCTAACCCAATTCAAGCTCATTCCTCACATTTATTTATAAAAATAGAACAATAATAATAATAATATCACAATATCTGTAACAACAAAATACTAATTTTCATAATTCATAGTTTGAAAATTTATTATTCACAACTAAACTTTACGTAAATGAACAATTCTATAAATACGTAAATTTTTAACTTCAATAATAATAATACTATTGTCAAAAGAATATTTGACAATAATAATTAACTTTTGAAATTTCGATAAGCGTGATTAGTACATGACAATTTACATTTCTAAACTATTCTACATACAATTTCCTGATAATTATTGCCAATTAATTTATTAAATAATGGCAACAAAATAGGATTTAAAGTTCTAATTTTTCTTGGGGTATCACATATATATACTCCACTTACTTTTACAAAAAATTTAGAATCCTGTATAAAAAATTATTATGTTCATAATCTTCAAAATCCTATTTAAATCGCGTCTCAAATTTATCTCCAAAATTATCAAAAGCACATAAATAACCCAAATAAATAACAAAACTCATATAATCAATAACAAAACTATATTAGAATCACTCACAAATCTCTTTAGGGAACTTGAATCGGTGATCACTAGAGATAAAAGAGAGGGGGAGAATTTTTTTGGCAATTAGAAATGGGGAAAAATTAGTTGGCTGCTGATTTAGATCACTGCCTCTATAGTGGCGACATAATTCGTCGTTGCTGTAAAGTAAGTATGTCGTTGCTAACAAATTAGAATTGCCATCAATAAAGCTTCATTATCATCGCTACAAAATACACCAAATACCTCGTGAAAAAAAAGCGCGAAATGTTGGTGTCTTAAATTTTTGGGACCTAGCTATTGACTACGAAAATCGTCCTCATTTATTCTCCTAAATATCTATGCATAAAAATGACGCGAAATTTTCCAGTGTAAATATTTGGGTTCTATAACGACGATAATATCATCGCTATATTTTTATTTTTTACGACTGTAAATTTATAACGATGACACGTGTCGTCTTTATATGATTTTTTAATTTATAAATATTAGAGCCGGACTTTGTTGCGACAATACTACGATATTATCACTATAGATGAACTCTTATAACGACAATATATTTATCGTCGCTAAAATATTTTGTCAATTGGCAAATTTTCTTGTAGTGGGGTATCAAAGAGGTGTTCTGGGTTCTTGAAATGGAAGAGGGTCTGGTCGAGTTTAAAAGAATCTCTAGTAAAAGTCCAGCACATCATCACGTGTGTGGCATGCATACATTTAATGGACTTTTGGCGGCAGTTCTTGTAGGGGCACCACCTAAACTCTTGAAATGTGTGCTTATTTTTTTGTACTTTTTAGCACCAGTTCATATTAAATGCTACTGTATCTCTTATTTTTAGCTGTGGTTTATAATAAGAACCAACACCAAAAGTTTAAAAAAGCACATACATTTTTTGTAATTTGTTTTAAATGAAAATCACCCGCTTTTCTCTATTTTCATTGGCGGCGTTAATAGAACCACCACCATAAATAAATTTGAACAATATAATAGCGGTTTTTCATCTAACCACCATCTATTTAGCGTCTCCTATTGCCTTCTTTATAGTAGTGATTATAATGCATAATAAAAATGAACACAAGTAGTTCAGTAAAACGACAATATTGGTTAATTAGTGGCAGCTGGCAGAGCCAGAGAAGGGATGTCGTTCGGGAAGGCATATTTTTTTGGGAGGAAATTACATCATATATCCCTCTTTTCCTAATTCATTACATTTGCACATCCATTTTAAAATAATTCAATTTGTATTTCTCTTTTTTTTTTTTATAAAATATTTTTTTTATTACTTTATATTCAGGTTATATATCTTAGTTTTTTTTTTTGTAATTTGTCATTTTGTGATGGGGGTATAATAGATAAAAAAAAAGTTGCACATTTGTAATAAATTTAAAACAGGGTTATAAATGTTTTAATGCCTCATTTTAGGGGCATTCCTGTAGTTCCCCCTATTTTAGGATTCGAAGTGGCAAATTGTAATAGTTATGAGGTATAGTGCCATAACCTTTTTAATTATTAGGGACAGATTCATTTTTTATTTTTTGAATCTAAAATAAACATTATTTTTTATTTTTATTTTATACTAAAAATAAACATCAGGAATATGTTCCATATTTATTGAACTTCAAGATCATTTTGAACTTCGTTTAACACATGTGTGTGCTAAAATGATATGTTTAAAAAAATAAAAACAAAATTAAATTTTTAAAAAGGAGCAACAAAATGCAAATTTGGGGACAGTTCACGCTAATTTTTTTTAAAGCATCAAATTGTCAATTTTCATTTAATTCAGGGACCAATTGTTCCCAAAAACCTAAACTTTAATGTTGCGTACTGAGAATTAGGACCGAAAAAAATAAATAAATAAATAAATTGTTTCGATAACCTAAAATGTTGTTAGAATTAAGAAAAACAAGAAGTAAGCGATTGCCCTAACCGGGAGGAGGACAAGATGACTGGAAAGAGAAACAGAGAACTTGCCCTTCAGGTAAACAAAAAAGAAAAAAGCAAGCGGTTTGGAACAGAATTTTGGGGGCTTCTTATAAGCCTAGAGGGGAAGATTTCGTGAGCTATAATTGGATTATTTGTTGAATGCTGACAAGAATATCCTTCGTTGAAATTCTCAAATATTATTGCTGTTAAATAAAAATTTCATCTTATAGAATAATATATGAGTGTTTACATGGGCTGCGTGATCATCTAATTGATCACTCTAAATTTGAGATTTTTTTTTTCTTTTTTTTGACATTTCAATACAATAAAGTTTGATATTTGGTAAGAGGGATAGAGAGAATAAATAATGGATTGTGTATGAGGTATGGATAACTTAAAGAAGATGAGTATTATATGTCTCGTTAAAGTTGTTTTAACGAAAAAAGAGATGAGTAATCCTTTCTATTATTTGATATGAAAAACAAAAAGGAAGAAATGACGAAAATATCACAATTACTGTATTACCCATCATAGAAAAATTGAAAGGTAAAAGTTAGAGGGTATAATGAGTATTTCTCATTATATATAATTTTTTCCAATATTTTTCTCCACAATCCTTTCATTTGTGGAGAAATTACTTTTTGTGGGCCCAGAAGATTTATAATCCATATCTCTCTCCATCATCTACTCTTCTCCACCATATCAAATAAAGATGAGTTAAGGATGAATAGACCAAATTCACACAACTCAATCCATCCTTCAATTAATCTCTCTTACCAAACAAGCTGTAAAGTTAAAAATTAATTAGAAAAAACAATGGAGTTATATATTAAATAAAGGGATATTTACATTTTGGTACCTTTGGTTTGCATTAATTGCAAAAATTACCTTCAATTTTCAATAATCATATATGAGTACCTTATAGTTTTTGTTTACATCAATCTTTGACACCCTAGAGCTTGTGAAATGTCTGAAATACCCTTCTAAAAATATATTTACTTATTTTAAAATTTAAAATATCTAAACTAAAATTAATTAAAATCTTTAAAACATTAATATACCAACTCTCCCCTCCCGTTGGAGACATAAAGCGTAAATATAATATGTAAGAAAATATTTAGAAACATTAGCTATTTTGTTTATCAGAGGGTATTTTAGAAATTTTTAGAAAAAAATTTATTGACTTTTGTTGACTAATGTTTCAAATTGTTATAAACAAAAACCATAAAGTATCTCTATGTGATTGTTGAAAAATAAAGATATTTTTTTTTGTAATTAATGCAAAGCACACAGGGTACCAAAATATAAATATCCCTAAAATAAATAGGAATACATAACTATAGATAGGAAACTCATCACAATCAAGGATACAACAATAGAGACACATTGTTTAATTTTTTTTATTATAATTTATATGTTATCTAGTTACACTTATCATTTGAGCTTAATATCTCTCTTTTTATCCGATTACTATATGAACTAGCACTAGTTGTATATACATTGTTTGATTTAGATATAGTGTTAAAGCATTTTGCCCCCTTTTATTTTTAACCTTGTATAAGTTTTTCTAAAGGTTAATTACATTTTGAGACATGTAGTTTGATTTTTTTTTCTCAACAGGTACCTCCATGGTCCTAATATAAGGAAGTTTATCCTCTAGTTTGAATTGAATATTGTTTGGTATCTTGAGTACAATGTTTTTTTTTTTTACTGACCTTGAGTACAATGTCTATAATACTCTTTTCTTACAAATTTACACTTTTTTTTAGTTAAATATTTATACTTGAGTGTTTGAAAAATCATCGAGCTTTTATATCCATCCAGGGGTAGGTATCATTTTGATTTGCATAAGGATTATTAGTAGAATTTACTGTTCAATTTAAAACTTAAAAATATTTAAAACAAAAGAACTAAAGAAACTCAAAACTATGAATATTTTATTTCATAAAATATTGATCAACCAAATAATAGCTCTAACAAGTATAAGAACATTGACAGACTCTAATAAAGGGAGATCCAACCTCATTACAATATCCGTATCCAGCTTGAGGTCCTGGATATTTGGCAGCACACTTTGCATTACAACACTGGTCATTACAACTGTCGCTACACATACCCATTCCCATATTACATGTTGGTGGAGGTTTACATTCATAGAAGCATTGGCAAGTCGTAACTCCTTTGTAAGAACCTTTTGCTCCTGTGTGTTTTTGTTCATATCTTGATTGGCATTGAGCATCACAACCACCCATGTCTTCTGAACAAACGTTATCTTTCACCCATGCAAATGCTTAACATTTAAAACAAAATTTATCACGCTCTTATAATACAGAATAAAAATTATAACAAGCAGTTTAGTAAAAGGTCAATATTGGTTAGTGGCGGAGCTAGAAGGCAAGTTATTTGGGATTCGGGAAGCGTATTTTAGGGTTGAAAGTCGCAAAATGAAATAGTTGTAGGGTATAGTGCCATAACCTTTTTAATCGTTTAGGGACAAATTTGTTCTTGTTTTTTTTTTGGACAAAAAATGAAAATGAAGATTATGTTGATAGTTCATTTTGATAATTTGCTATAATATTTCTACTAAAATGATATTTTTCCCAAAAAATAAATATAATTTTCAAGGAGAGCAAATGAATAAATCTTAAATTTTAGAAAGAAAAAATTTAAAAGTGCACATGTAATTTTTTAAAAAACAATTTTGGGCGTGCCACTGCTGATATTGATTACCCAATGAATTGATTTTAGAAGTTTACTTTGATAATATATATATATCCAGTGTGTATTGTACTAGAATTTGAAAATAAAATGTAAATAGCATTGTGTAATACAGAATTGTGAATAAGAAGCCTAATGGTTCCAATTAAATATACATACATACATATATATATATATATAAAGCCTAATGGTGGGATACCATTTTGAAACAAGTCTGTAAATCTAGACCTTTTCAATAATTTTGAGATTTTTATCTCTCCTAAACTTTTTAAAAAAAAACATACTATTCAAAATTTAATAAGAAACCACTATGAGAGTTATCATAGTGTAGCAAACAAGCATCTAAAAATAAGAGAGAAGCAAAAGAAGCTTACTTGTAGATGTGATTAAAAGAAGAACAAAGAGAGTCCTAGTTTGAACGAGGGAGGCCATTCTTAGAGAAAAAAAAATATATATTTCTGTTGATGTTGTAAGAAGATTGTAGAATGCATTTGTTTTATACTTCTTGCAAAGAAGAAAAAACTTACAAACAAAATTCACTTACAATAAATGTTAGACATTTTGTAATTAATTCAAACTTTAAAACTAATTATTGGTGTTTTTACTGTTTAATAGAATAATCAATTTTTTTTTATTCTTCATCGGTTTTGAAGATAATCAGCAATTTATAAAGGTTTTATTGAGTATTTACTTCCATTTTTATTTACCTTTTATTTGCAATATTAAAGGGCTATTAATTCCCAATTAATAGGAAATAATTTGTTTTGGTAACAGCTAATATTTAAAAGGAGTTTTATTACCATTACTTATGGGCAAAACGATTGTTTTGGCTTTAAAAACCCTCTAACTATTGTACATTTTTTAAACCTATAAATAGGCTAGTGTTTCTATTGTTTTGCGGTGTGTGAACAAGTGAAGAGAATCACATAGAGTTCACATAATGAATTGTTTGAAGGTCTCTACTCTCGCAAAAATATTATGTGTTATGTGGATTTGTTGAAGGTCTCTACTTTTGTCTTGAGTTTGGCTTTTGTTATGGGGATTTTTGTTACGGTTAACGTGATATGCAAGTCATTTTAGAATAATTAAAATGAAGAGCATACCCATGATGAGCTGGCGGTAATATTTGCCAAGTTGACATCCTAGAGTCTTGAATGTGACAGCATCTAGCCGAACGCCGTCATCCATCCTCACGTTGGATTAAAGTGAGTCTTGATTCACCTTATCAGACTTAGTAAAAATTGAGGTGTGACACCTCCTGAGATAATTCTTGAATAACATGGTGACAACAACGTCATTCGTATTAGAATGCGGCGCTCATAAGAGTTGAAAATACCGAGTTGATATTGCGAAGCTTCGACTGGGTCAGCTCAGACCGCGCGGGCAGGCCAGCCATGAGTTGTCCCCGCGGGTGTGCAGGCAGACCTGCCGAGCTGGCCACGTAGGTGCCAATCGAGCCTTCCAAGTTGCCTGCGGGTGCTGCGCAGATTGGTCGAGGCGCACAGCCTTGGTATGTGTGAGGCGCAAGGCAAGGTCGAGCAGTAGACTTGTCGAGCTGTGCTCCTGACGTGACAAGTTGATGCCTACACGTGCCGACCAGTCCTGCCGAGCTCCTGCCCAGCCTATTGAGCTAGTCAGCTCATTGAGGCGGGCATCACGATTTTGCCCATCTTGCATGTTTTCCTTGGCTTCCAAACTTAGTAATTCTTCAAGTCCATCCAATACGCTTGTGATGAGCTATTCTTTATGTTCGACTCCTTTCCAGATCACATAGCTCCTCAAGGAGCCTTTCAACACTTAGTCAAATTTGAGATGCGATATCTGAAAGACTAAAGTAGTTGCTAAAACTCATATTCCAATTGATCGATCAATTGGTCTAAGACACATAGGCATACAACACTATACAAATCCTTGTAATCGCTATTACAAGAGGTCCTTGTTTTTGGAATGTTGTCTCATGTCCAAAAAGGCACATGTGTTACAACTTGGTTGAAGCTTGCTTCTTCTCCTTGAAAATAGCTATTTCTTCCTCTCTCAGGTATCACTATAAATACCCACATTTCTCAATTTCAAAGGTACACTCTATGACACTCATGGATGATCTCATTTGCTTTGATATGTGAAAAATATTTTTGCTATTCTCTCTCCAAAAAGGTTACTCAAATCCTTGTTGACTTAAGCATCGAAGTATAATTGGGGGAACAGCTCCCCCGACCTCTGATTGTTTTTTGTTTTACAGATAGCTCTATAGCTTTGACACCTTCATCATCGCAAAAACCCTGTCAATTTCTTTAAGTTAGACCTGACTCAACGCTAGGTTGCCTCGCTTACTTGGAGAGAATTGCTCGTGTGTCACTCTTTGACTGTTGACCAATTTTCTGCATCAACAGTTTAGCGCTAGAAGAAGGGTGTGTGTGGAAAACATTCCCATTTCCCTACCAGCAAAACACTTGATTTCTTACTTAGCTCTTTACCATGCCTAGCTAGCGAAGCTAGATCATTCGCTCATAGTCGTCCTTGTGCCTCTCGTTTTGAGACTGTCCACGATGAGACTGCTGGTCACAATGAACCCAATCGACTCCCGCAAGGTCAAGGAAAACCACTGCGAAATAGGAACGCCGGCAACAACGCTAGCAATCCAGGCAACAACGGTCATCCTAGCATCATCCAACGAGTTGACCAACTCGCCACTACCATCATATAGATAGCAGTCATTGCCACTTAGGCCAATGGAGTTCCTGTCCCTCCTGAGGTATAACAACTTGGGGTTTAGATCCCGCAAGTAGTAATCCCATGACCAACTGGGTCGAACAAAAATGGAGCTCCCTCAGGAAGCCACATCATACTAGGAATACTCAGAACGGTAGCAAGCGCCCAGAGGGGAGTTGTACTCAGACTCATATAAGCCAACTTACCCAAGCTTCTAGCTACCATGGCAGGAATGACAAACCACGCGACTTGGATGAGCATTCTGAAAATCATCCCCATCGAGGAAATAGACATGATCTTAGCGATGACCTTAATGCTCACCTTTGTCAGTGAGATATGTGAGATGGGTTGAACGACTACCGAGCTGAGCAAAGCCATGTAGAAGAAGGAAGGGTTAGAGTGTTAGATTTTGTGCCCTAGGATTAGATATATTCGATGTATTCACAACATTTTGATTACGTAATAAAGGTTATTATTTTGTGGCTATTAAATAATGTTCTCTTTATGTTCATTCGTTGAATATAAGTAAGTAAACTTGTTGTCCGAAACTATATAATGAAATATCTTGAATTGGACATATGAGGGTTTCAT
>WUAT03471191.1:0-15966 GCA_010015005.3 Ulmus americana
TTTTCATTTGTGTTGCAGTGAGTTGTACTTACTGGTTTGCAATGAAATTTCTCAGTTTACTCACGTTCTACCGCTTTCGCTAGTAATCCTTTTGAACGTAATCTAACATTAGGGCGTATTTAAAATAAAATTTATCCTAGGCATAAAGTAAACCTAATCCCGTTGTTCTATCCCTTCTTACTCCCTGAAACATAGGTCGTCGATCGTCTTCACTTTTACGAATTATTTCTCTAGTCACTACATTCTCGAACTAGATTTCGGATACTCTAGTCTGTCACAAAAACTCAATCATATGCTATGATTGATTAATACGAGCAAATAGTACAGTTAAGAAAGTTCTCAGAAAAGATTATATGGTCATTAATTAATGCCAGTCTCCTTAAACAGAACTTTCATTAGACAACACTATTTAACTAATGAGATTCCCAAGAGAGGCATGGTGTTCCACAAGTTTCACCTTAAATACCAGCATCCTTAGACAGAATCTCATTAGGTCGTATTATAGAGTATTTACCAATTTAAAACTATTATTTTTTTTTTATTATGTCTTTATAATTCTTAACAGTTATAATTTTTCCTACTTTAAACACTTAATTAAATAACGTTCCTATATATATATATATTTTTTTTTTTTTGAAATATAACATTCGCATTTATCAAAATATTTATAAATAAATATTTTATCTTTATTATTTTAAAATCTTTTTACTTGTCTAGTTACTAATAATTCACTATTCCATAATTCATTATCTCTAAAATACTTTTATTATAAATTTCTAATTAATTACTTTAATAATCTTGGTATATTTTAAGGAATACTAATCGTTTTAGAAATTTACTTCTTTACTAATCGTTTATTTTTCATTAGCCATGTAAAATTAATTTATATTAAATCATTATACTTATTAATATTTTCTTATAATTTTCCATTAAAATAACTTTAATATTATTTACTTAGGTTTAAGATTCATCTCATTTCTTATTACTTCAATTATACAATAAACCTATTTATCCAATTTAATTTGTACTCATTGATAAATTCTATTATTTAATAATCATAAATCTCATCATTTTTTTTTTATTTTTTTAATTCTGTTTTCTACATTTCTCATTACTTTAACATTATTATTACAACTTAAAACAATGAAATTTTACCCAAAAAATTCATTTACTAAAATATACTATTTAATTTATTTTACTATTTATTTATTTATCTATTATTTCCCTCTTATTTTTCTTTTTATATCAAAATGGGCTAGTCCCAAAAACTCTCTCTCTCTCTCTCTCTCTCTCTCTATATATATATATAAATTTGGCTCAGCCCAATTTAATTCAGCCCAACAATTTAATTAATTAATTTATTTTTTAATGTCGTAAAAACCCACATCACCATCATCACTATCATCTTCTCCTTCTTCTTTCGGCCATGCAGGCCCGCGATGCCGAGCCCAAGCACACTGACGCCGTGCCTTAGCCAGTCGGACCACCGCCTCGCCTGCCCAGTTGTCAGAGCCGTGCCCATCGTCCGTGCTACCTGCCGTCCACGCCAGAGTTGCCTGCTGCTGCTATTCTTCTCTTCTCGGGCGGGGAAGAAAATGGCCAAGCCATGCAAGCTCGGCCAGCTGCCGCCGGTGGCATTTCGTCCCATGCCGACGCCGTCATTCTCTTCTGCTCGAAGTTTCGGTCCCGGTGATGTACTTCTCCATCAATGGGCAATCCCGAAACTCAAACTACCATTGACACCCCTCTCTCTCTCTCTCTCTAACTTGTATCTCTCTAACCACCATCTAACTACAACAAACATTGAAAACGAACGAAGGAGAAGTCCGAGAGATTACCGAGAGTGTTGCCAACGATCTCCCCCGATTGCTTTTCCTCTGGTTGCTTCTCTTTTGCTTGCTTCTACTATTTCTCCAACCTCAGCTTGTGTGGAGTAGTTTTGGTTTGTGTTGGGTGTCTTAGAATGAAGAAATGGATGGCTATTTATAGCCATTGTGATGGGTTAAAGTCCCTGTTAATTATGGAATTTTAGGAGATTGTGGGAAATAATTTATCCCTATCAATATGATTACCCTCTAAATCACTCCATTTTTACTCACCGAAAGTTTCCATATCTCATCTTCATCCATTTATTTATTTATATTTATATTTTATTATTATTAGCTTTTAAATTATTTTTGTCAAATGGAAGAAATACTACTTGGGTTTTTAAAGCCCATTTTTTATTATTTGGATCCATTTCCTATTTGGGTTTGACCTGATCCATCTTTTGTTTTGGGCATTGATCCAATCCATAATTTATTTAACCCATTTCTTATTTTAATTATTCTTTTATATAATAGTAATAATATCATTAATGATAATTATTAGTATTATTAGAAATGTTAGAAGTATTAATAATAATTTTATTATTATTAATAGTGATACCACAATAATTTATATCTGACATTTCCTTAACAATTCTAATTTGGACAACATTATATGTTAACAAAAACTATCAATTAGTGACAAAAATCCAAGATGAGAATCATGAATTTTCTCCAAATTTATATTCGCAAATTTAGAAGGTAAAAATATTCTTAATTCCGTTTCGAATATTGTTACATGCCATAAGATATTTTGGGGTTTCACACTCGAATCCCGAACCAATCTAGCAGAAAGTCCTTATTATCAAATAGCAAGATTTTTAGTAGGCCTCAAGAAAGAAATCAAAGAAAGGGTTGAAATGTACCCCATGACCAATCTCAATGATGCTATCTCTTTAGCTTACAAAGCCAAAAAACAACTAACCCCAAACCCCAAGATTCCAACCAATAAACCTTATCAACCACAATCAAGTTATCCCACTCCTAGAAATTTTAACCAAAACCCAAGAACCACCTACACTCCTTTTTCTCCAACAAAGGTTTCACCCCAAAATTCAAACCAGACAAGAGACCACACTACTTACCCTCCAAGAAAACCAATGGAGTGAAATCCCCAACACAACCCTTATGAAAAACCATTGCCCATTAGATGTTATAGATGTGGGATACAAGGCAATAGATCTAATGAGTGCAACCAAAGACCAAGACTTGTAAGGTATATCGACGAATACAATGAAAATTTATTTGGAGATGAGCAAGGTGTAGCAGGAACTGAGGAAGCTAGGCTAGAAGAAGAGACCAATGTAGAACCAGACGAAGGGGAAAGATTGACATATGCCATACAGAGATTATTATTGATGCCTAGAGTTGAAGAAGATCCAATGAGAAGAGCTGTTTTTAGAACCAGATGCACCATCAATGGAAAGGTTTGTGACGTTATTGTTGATTTGGGAAGCAGTGAGAATTTAGTGTCAAAAGCAATGGTCAAGGCTCTGAAGTTGTAGACAGAACCAAATCCTACACCCTACAAGCTTACTTGGGTGAAAAAGGGGTCAGAAGAAGTTGTTAATGAAAGCTGCAGAGTGAGTTTTTCGATTGGGACACTACATCAAGATCAAATACTCTGTGATGTTTTAGAAATGGATGCCTACCATATTATGTTAGGAAGACCTTGGTAGTATGAAAAGAGGGCTATGTATGATGGAAGGAAGAATACCTATGAATTCACCTGGGTAGACAAGAAGATCACACTTCTCCCAACAATTAGATCCAATAGTTTTTCGACTCCACAATGACCTACCATGATCATTGAACAACCCAGGCTATTCTACACTCAAATGCTGTAGAATCACGCTACCTGGATAGTTATCGACAAAGGATTCAAATCACAACAACCTTGTTCAAATGATCCAGACATCACCAACCTGTTCCAACAATTTGCAGATCTTAGTCCTCGAGAATTACCAAATTCCTTACCTCCATTGTGAGACTTCCAACAACAAATTAACTTCATCTCTACCCAATCTTCCACATTATCAAATGAACCCAAAGGAGTATGCAGAACTTCACAATCAGGTACAAGATTTACTTAATAAAGGCTGTATTAGACCTAGTATTTCTCCTTGTGCAGTTCCAGCTTTGCTAATTCCAAAAAAGGATGGAACATGGAGAATGTGTGTGGACTCTCAAAGCATTAGCATAATCACCATCAAGTATCAATTTCCTATTCCACGATTGAGTGATTTGTTGGATCATCCATGTGAAGCGCAAATATTTTCTAAAGTAGATCTCAAGAGTGGCTACCATTAGATAAGAGTATTGCCAGGAGATGAATGGAAGACTGCATTCAAGACTAATGAGGGACTCTTTGAATAGCTAGTTATGCCATTTGGTCTCTCCAATGCTCCATCTACATTCTTGCGGCTTATGACTCAGATATTTCAACCATACATTGGAAAGTTCTTAGTGGTGTATTTTGATGACATTCTAATCTACAGCAGGACCAAATCTAAGCACTTTTCCAATCTGACTACAATCTTTCAAGAATTACGAAATAATTAGTTGTACATTAATCTCAAAAAGTGTACCTTCTTGGTAGAGAAACTTGTATTTTTGGGATTTGTGGTTGGCAAGGATGTCATAGCAATGGATAGCAACAAAGTCAAAGATATTGAAGAATGGCCAACACAGAAATGCTTGAAAGAACTCCAAAGTTTCCATGGTTTATTAACTTTCTACAGAAAATTCATCAGAAACTTTAGCAGTATCACAGCTCCTCTAACAGACTGCATGCGAAAAGGAGGTTTTAATTGGGGACAATCACAGCATGCCAGTTTTGAACTAATCAAGGACAAGCTTTGTTCCGCACCAACATTGGCTCTACTAGATTTTGGGAAGTTATTTGAAGTTGAAGTGGATGCCTCAGGTACAGGAATTGGAGCAATTTTAAGCCAGGAAAGGAAGCCATTAGAATTCTTTTTTGAGAAACTTAGTGAACCCATATAGAACTAGTCTACATATCAACAAGAATTCTATTCACTAGTAAGGGCATTAAAGCAGTGGGAACATTATCTGCTAAGCAAGGAATTCGTGTTATACACATATCACCAAGCCTTAAAGTTCATAGATTCTCAAAAAAACATTAACAGGCTGCTAGCAAGATGGATTGCTTACCTTCAGAGATTCAACTTCACCATTAAGCATAACTTAGGGAAAAGTAACAAGGTTGCTGATGCATTGAGTAGAACAACTGATCTCCTCACAACCTTATCCACTCAAATAGTAGCCTTTGACAGCCTTAAAGACAATTACAATTCTGATGAAGACTTCACCCAAGTTTGGCACAAATGTACCAACCATGAAAACTCAGATGATTTCCTCATTGCTGATAGGTTTCTGTTCAAGGGAACCAGACTTTGCATTCCTAGGAAATCACGGTGCGAGTCCATCATCAAAGAATTACACTCAGGGGGCTTAGGAGGACATTTGGGAGAAACAAAGACTATCAATGTAGCAAACACTAGGTACTATTGGCCTCAACTAAAAAGGGATGTCAATAACTTTGTTAAACGGTGTGCAATTTATCAGGTTGCTAAGGGTCAAGCACAAAACACTGGTTTATACACGCCTCTACCTATTCGAAGCACGATTTGGGAAGACTTCACCATGGATTTTGTTTTGGGATTTCCAAAGACATGGAAAGGATTTGAATATATATTTGTGGTAGCAGATCGATTTAGCAAGATGAGCCATTTCCTTACTTGTAAACAAACTTCAGACTCCATCAACATAGCTAAGTTTTTTTTTCAAGAAATAGTTAGAATCCATGGAGTACCTCGATCCATAACATCTGATCATGATGTCAAGTTCATGAGCCAATTTTGGAAGACCCTTTCCAAGAAATTTGCAACTGATCTTAAGTATAGCACCACGAGCCATCCTCAAATTGATGGATAGATCAAAGTGACCAACAAGACCCTTGGAAATTTGATTCACTACATCTGTGGCTCTTATCCAAAACAATGGGATGCAACCCTCCCACAAGCTGATTTTGCCTTTAACAATATGTAGAATCTCTTTACAGGCAAAACTCCCTTTGAAATTGTCTATCTCTTACACCTCCCAGGATGACTTTGGATCTAGTTGTTTTACCTTCAGTTCCTGGTCCTTCCCAAGAAGCTGAGCTTAGGCAGATAGAATAACTCACATCCATCAAGAGGTTACTGCCCATCTAAAACTTGCCCATGATAGGTATAAACAAGATGCTGATGTAAAGAGACTTAACAAAGAGTACAATGAGGGAGATCTAATACTGGTGCATCTAAGAAAATCTCGATTTTCAGTTGGAACATATCACAAGCTACATAAAAAGAAAATTGGCCCCTGCTGAATAATCAAGAAGAACAATCCCAATGCCTATATGACTGAACTGCCCCCAGATCTTCACATCTCCAACACTTTCAATATTTCAGATCTCAATGACCACCATGCCCCAGATGAGTTCCAGTTAGCCTTGAACTCAGGGATGAGTTCTTCTTAGAAGGGGAGAATCTGATGTACTTGTTATGATTTTATCATTTATGTAATATTCTTTCAGACTTTCCTAAGTTAGTAAGCCTTTATGACCGTTGGAATTAGTTTAATTACGTCTTTTGGAAAGGTTAATTGTATATAAAGGGCTATTGTCCTTCCGTAATGTATTATCTGTATTACCATTTTATTCAGAAATACTTTTTTTTTGTCCTCTGCCTTGTTTTATTTCCTAAGAGTTCATCATAAACCCATCATCACTCTTCACATCAATTGTTTCAATTTCCGTGGGATGCTTACAAGATTGAGAAGCACCTAAATCAATCTCCCTTATCTTTTGAAATGCTTTTTCTTGGGTGTAGAAGTAGCAATATGAGGAGTAGTAGGGGGAGTTTGTTTCTTTTAATTATTTATTGGAAGCCTTAGCCTTTTTCTTCTTACACCTCTATTTCAAAGACTCTTCGTTGTTTACCATCTTAGTTGAGTGATGTATAAGTAGCTTTGTGAGGGTTTCCTTTGGATAACATCAGAGGAATAAATACATGTTCACATTCTGGATAAAGACACTCAAGTGCATGATGGAAAGTAAGGATTTCAGTAAATAGGATACCTTGCTTTCTCAAAGTCTGGCCTTAAAAAATTGGTACAGATTCAACTAATTTTTTTTTGTTCGGTCCTTAACAAGGATTGAAAGTAGCTTTTGTGTTGTGCTCTTTGTGTATTCTATCCCTACAAGAAAAAAAGACTTTTTCTTTAAAGCTCAAAAATAAATTTAGTAATGGTGATTACCCGCAATCCTCCATTCAGAAGAGATTGAGGAACCTCCATCTTCATCCAACAAACGTTTGTCAGACAAAAAGAAGAATTTGGACTTCCAGCTTTTGTCACAAGTGTCCTACTCAATGATTAGATGCTATTTGCGCTTCTTCAAGACAAATCCATAATTTCATTTGTTCGTGTCATGCTCCTTGAGAAAATAGTTGTGTAGTAAGTCTGACAGTTCTAAGCTCATCTCCAGATGGCTACACATAACTAGAATGGCAAGGAGTAACCTCCAGGGTATTTGGCATTAGTTGAATAGGGATGATTTAGTTGTGAACCATGAAAAAATTCTATCGAGCTTGGGGAAAGGAAAACAAAATCTAATGCTGAACAGAATTTCGAAAAAGCATACAAAGTTTTGGAATTGCCCAGTCAGCCCTTTCATTCAAATTTGGACACCTCAACTCGTAGTCATCAGGAATCAAATACTGAGCTCGTATCCCACTAATATCCAGTGGCAACATAGATGACTTCAAATTGAAAATTAGTAATCCAGTCAGTCTAGGGGCTCCTAAGTAGCTTGCAACTAGAGTTCCGTATGGAGTCTCTTCATTCAACGGATATTCAAGAGGAACTCCTTCTGGAATGGCAGAAGTGTCCCCTATTGGTAGTGTAAGGGTGACATTAGAAAAATGGGATTGGATATTACTACCACGTGGTGGAGAAATCCCCTTCTCTGCCACATCCTCTAGCATATCCATCCAGTCCTCGTCTATAAAACCTAGAACTAGAGAAGAGCAACTAGCATCCATCTCCTCATCTAACTATATAGAACAAAAGACTAACATACAAATTAGTTTTTGAATGTAAGTCTAGATCATTCCTTTCAAAATTTCTAAAACTATGCTTCATATTTCTACCAAAATTCAAGATTTCCACATGTCTTAGGAAGATCCTCTATGATTCAACCCTAGAAATCTGCTAAAAAACTCTTTGTGAAAGTGTTTTGCGCTTCTTTTAGCCTACACCACCATAAGAACTCAGAAACTATGCATAAACAGTGTATTTCTAGAACAAAGTCTCCTTGCTCTTCAAACTTTCTATATTGTTTAAAACCTTTTTAAACCCATTTCAACAAATTCCCTTCTTTACACTCTCTTAATCGTATGTTAAAGAAAAGCTAGGACAATAATTTTCTTCAAACCCATATTCAAATGCAAAAACAAAAATCTATTGCTCTACAAATAGATTTCAATTTCAAACTAAACCTACCAAAGAGATATTTAGCAGAGAATGAATAGAAAAGTTTATCTTTGATGTGAGCTAGAAATTGCATCTTATTCGGTGTATATTTGTTAGCATTTAAGATTGATTTATGGTTAGATTATACATTTATACCTTAATTTTTTTTAGTGTTATTCTTCATATCATGATTTATTTTGATGCATTTTCAGGTGTCTTGGGCTTAAAAGAGATTGAAAAGCTAACATTAATGAAAGCATGAAGATTTTATGCAAGTCGAGGCTAAGTAATGGTCTTGGAAGGAGAAAAAGAGTGAAAACCCATTTTTAGGGTTGTGCGCCATGCCCATCCACTCAGGACGAATCCGTGCCTAGGCATTTGCATCTCATTGGGCTTTGACCTGTACCACTGTACTAGAAGAGAAAAGAGTTCGTGTCATACTTACAGGCGACAGTGGCTCTTGTATGTGCCGTGGTGCGGGCCCAATGCAATATATTTTTAATGCAGGTTTTCTCGACCTTTTTAGGATGTTAATGATATTTTTCACCCCAAAATACCTTGAACCTTTAGGATTATAAATAGAATACTTAGGGTTTTATTGGGGGATTAGATTTGAATAGAGAGAGTTTCCATCTTCTTCTTCCTCAAGGTGATCAAGAATGAACTCCATATCCAACTAAACTCCAAGCAAGGTGAAAGGATGAACTTCTAGGTGTAATTGTTTTTGTTTCTATCTTTGATTCAACTTGTATGGATTGATTGATTAATATTATTTATAAAGTACTCGTTGAATTAATATTATTTATAAAGTAAGAAGAATTTAATTTCATATGGTAGCTGCAATTATTATTCTTCTTCTTCCTTAGATGTTCTTAATCCCGTGATTGCATTCTATTTCTCCATATAAGTCTAGGCAAGCTTTTCTTATGTCAAAGTTATTAGATACAGTTGATTTTAGTAGATTAATTATGTAGGTTTGTCTATTACTGCAATATTATTTTTGAAATATATTATCGTTTCTTGATAACTTATAAGATAAGTTTTATGTGCTTGAATTGGAATTAGAAGAGTATTAATAGCAATTACATTAGGTTGTTGATAAGCTTAAATTGAATATTTACTGATTACTTGTTTGGGATGTGAAACTAGTAATTGAGTTAGGATAATTGAATCAAGGTAGGAATAGAGCAACTTGAAACTAGTAATTGAGTTAGGATAATTGAATCAAGGTAGTAATAGAGCAACGAAACTTAGGAGGGATTCCCAGAACCTTGTTTTTCCTTAATTGAATTCCTTATTATACTTTTGTAATTCCTTTACATAATTTTTTGCATAAAACTTAGATTTTCTCCTTTAAATATTATTGTCAAGTGTTAAGGTTTCCAATTTCACTTGTAGTTCGCTTTCCTCATGGGATCGACACCTCTTTTATACTGCAATAACTGCATGTAAAGTTGAGGATAATCAAATTTTGGTGCCGTTGTCGGGGAACTGTGCTTAATTGCAAGGAAAATTGCCAACTTTGATATAAGACGGTAACTTTGTTCTTTGTTTTTGTTTTATTTTCTTTAATATTTTTATTTCTTTTATTTCCTTTGGTGTATGCTAAGACTTAGAGATAAGAGAGGTAGATTCATTAAAAGACCCGAAATAGAATTGTCATCTCCTTCCATGTCCGATAGTGAAAATTCGCCTAAATCGAATCATAGTGCAAACCTAAACGAAACTTTGGAAGATTTTGTTAACATAGCCAATATCAATAATGAGATTGTCACTAGGATGCTTAGGGACCACTTGCACCCAAACTGAAAGGCCACACCTTCTTACATCATGTTCCCCCCTAATGTAACGTTTAACACCCAGAGTTTAAGTTGGGCATGATCTAATTGCTACCAACCTTCCGTGGATTAGAGAATGAATACCCCTATGTCCATATTAGGGAATTTGAAGTAGTAGCAACCTTTCAAAATAGGGCCGATGTGTTGAACATAGTCAAACATAGGTTTTTCCCCTTTTATCGTAAGGATAATGCCATGGTTTGGTTCTACTTGTTAAGGCCTAGGTCTATAGGAACTTGGGATGAGATGACACAAGCCTTCTTCAAAAAATATTTCCCAACCCATAAGACCAACAACCTTAAAAGAAAAATCTCAAACTTTGCACAAAGATAATGAAAGCCTATACCAAGTTTGGGAACGGTTTAAAGTTCTTGTCCTCGTCATAGGTATGAAAGTTGGTAGGTATTTAGTTATTCATATGATGGACTTCTAAATAGGGAAATAAAATTTGTGGAAATGATGTATAATAGAGATTTTCTCCAAAAAGACCCCGAAGAAACCATAGAATCTTTAGGTGAGCTATCGAAAAAAGCCCACAGTTGGACGAGACTTAATGCCATAGAATGCACCAAAAGAAACCAACCGGTTGGAATTCTTCAACTTAAGGAAGAAGATAGCCTTAAAGCCCATTTAGAAGTTCTAACTAAGGAAATTGAGGCTTTAAAAATCAAAGATGCTAGAGCCCCCCATGAGCCTTGCTTTATGTGTAATGGGGTAGATCATTATCTAGGGATTGCCTGACCTATTTTGAGATGAAAGAGATGAGGGAAGAATGTAATGCTTTAGGTACGCCCTTTAGGAAACCATTCTCACCTTACTCTAACACCTTTAATCCCAGTTGGAAGAATCACCCTAATTTTAGTTAGAGGTCTGATACATAGCCATCTATCCAACCTAGTAGCCAATGGAGTTCAGAAGCAACTTCATCTAATGCACCACAACAATTTTTACCTTTGGAAGATGCTTTTAAGTCATTTATGCAGGTTCACGCTAAGAGTGTGGAAGAGCAAGGCAAGATAAATCAATGGTTGCTAGAGAAACAATAAGGGGTCAAAAAGGAACAAAAGGTGATTAAGAGTCAACTTACCAAGTTATCTAATTTATTAACAGTCTAAGAGCAAGGTCATTTTCCTTTGCAGCTATAACCTAATCCAAGGGGACAACATATGGCACAAAGTTCCAATCCTAACAATCAAAATGTTAAAGAGGTTAATACCATCACTACTTGCAGCGGTAAGGAAATTAATGGACCTAGTCCACCATCAAACTTTACTCCAAACACTATGCATAGCAATGATGAAGCCCCCAAGGATCAAGATGACCAAAGTGATCCCATGCCAGTGCCTTTCCTTCAAGCACTCCTAAGGAGAGAAATTCGGCATTAAAAGGTGAGATTCTTAAATAACTTAAGCAAGTTAAAATTAACCTTACTTTGCTTCATGTGATTAAATAGGTCCCAACTATGCTAAAGTCATCAAGGATCTATACACACTAAAGAGGAGGCACAATCTCAAGAAGATGGTATTTTGACGGAGCAAGCAAGTGCGGTAATTGAGAGCAAGACACTGGACAATATAAAGATTCGGGCTATCCTATGGTAGCTTACCAAATTGGAAAGTGCACACTATTTCTATAGTGGGAGTGATCTAATCTTAGATCATTGTAAAGAGTTTACAAATAGTGGCACAAGTATGTTATAACACATATTGGACATGACCCTGATAGAATAAGATCTTCAACGAATTTCCGTTTGACTGTATGAAGAACTTTACATTTTATCGCTTGATGGCTGGTTTATGGATGAGTCTTAATCCAGACCATTTGATTATCTTGTATCCAAAATTTGTTTCATTTGACTTATCAATGAGTGAGATGTATTGAGCCTCAAAACCTCGATATCTCGAAGACATAATATTGTGGATAGTGGGAGCATCAAGTTGGATGCATAGAATCTATAACTTTATTAATCGAAGACTAATGATATTCTCATGTTGTTTAATTCAGGATTCTTGGGTGAAACAAGCTTGTGCTATATTGGATATAGTTTATTATAAATCCTCATTCATGACTATGTCATAAATAGATCGCCCATTGGAGAAATAATGATAACACATGAACAAAGTTATAATTAAAGAGGTTGAACAAAATCTGTTGATAACTGTCTCTAATTATGAATATTATAGTGGAAAATCATATCACATGGCAATTAGTTATATCGATGGACAAATCTTTGTTAAAAATTCTTGTAAATATATCTATATAATCTTAGAATACAATTTTGATCCATGATCGTGGCTCGAATCAAAATTAATAATTAATGTTTAATTAATTAATTAAATATTATTTATTGGAGCTTCGATTATGTAGGTCCATTTGGTCCATCTGTTAACAAATAATGGAAAAGTGTTTGAGACGCGATTTAAACAGGATTTTGGTGATTATGAGTATGATAATTTTTTAAACGAAATTCTAAATTTTTGGTAAAAGTAAGTGGGGTATATATATATATATATATATATATATATATATATATATAATTTTATGTAAAAGGTGGTAGGGATATTGAGGATTGATAATAAAATAATATAAAAAAATAATATTATATGTAAAATGTGGTGGAGATATTAGTAATATAATGTAAAATGTGGTGGGGATTAGTGTATGAAATGATTAAATATGTTGGATATGTAAAAAGTGATGGAAATTAGTGTGTGAAAAGATTGAATATATTGGATGATGTAAAATGTGGTAAAGATATTGAGGAGAATAAGATATGATAATTGTTGAAATAGTGAGAAAAATGAGTATTTTGTAAATTTTTAGAGAATATTATATGATAGAATAAAATGAACTCGGGTCTCAAATGAGGCCATTATTTCTTTCTATTCTATTATTATTAAATTATGTAGACTCCACAACTTTTTACAAAAACTCTGTTTAGAATACTCTTAATTAAACAGCAATCATGCTTCAAATATTCTGTTTAGAATATTCTGAACTAAACAAAATTACTAATTAAAATATCTACTTAAAATACTGTAAAATACTAAACCAAACCAAACATGCATGCCTAAGAAATTGTTGGATATACTCTTTTGATCTTTAACATTGTCTGCTTTAATATTTTACACAAGTTAAAATATCATTAAAAATATATAAAAACAAGTGCTGTTGAGTATCAAACTAGTTATGACATTAATTCTTCTATTCCAAAAGAAACTTTAGATATTTATTGATATGAAATCTTCCATTCTAAGAGAAATTTGCATATTTCTTTCTTTCACCTGTGCCACATGTCCAAATCTGGGTACTATGATGAGGATTTTGATCATCCTTGACATGTGAATAGCTATTCCTGCAGCTAAGACCACATCCATCCAACAAGAGCATTCCGTTTGTCCTTAAGCTTTTTAGTAGAAACTCTCCAAATTTCATGTTGAAGTCTCTTAATAACACCTGGGGGTTTTGTAGATTTTTCAGGAAATTTCCTTCTTACCCAAGAACCATTTCTAAAGCAGAATGTAGATAAAAATGATAATAAAATTAACTAAAACATCCTAGAATTATAAAATTAAATATTTACAAACTAAAGATGTAGACTAAACTAATTAAAACAAATTAATAACAAATATCACTCTCTTTGTTTCATAAATTCAAGTTGAAATGAATAAATAACTCTTATTTCTAAGAGTTATCAGCGTGCTTGGTGAGTTAAGTGGAAGGATGAAAAAATGGGGGTTGGTATTGCTGAGGAAGAGCCGAAGGAAAAGGAAGAGGAGCAGGGGCAAGACAGGGAGCATGTATGAGCTGAGTTGTTTTTAGTTTTTTTTTTCTTCTGTAAAATGAATCGAATAATCCTATTTTATTTGCTTAACATATATAACTTTGCATAGGATGTGCATGTTGAAGAGTTGAGTTCTAAAATTAAGACAAGGAGAAGTCCAAAGAAGGTGAAGAGGAAGGCTGGAAAAGAGCATGTAGACAAAGAAGTGGAAGAGCAAAAGGAGAATGTAATAACATTGAAATCGTTGAATTTGTGTTGTGATTAAAATCCATCCCATTGTTTATTTGACATGTGTTAACATATATTGATATGTGTGTGTAGGATGTGGTTGTTGGTAAAGAAGAAGCTAACCTGGTCCAAACGAGGAGCCAAAGAAAGGAGAAATTAAGTAGGAGAATAAGAAAGCAAGATGGTAGAGGAGCAGGTTGGTAAATAGAAGGTGTGGAGTGTTTGATCCTTGCTCATACGAATTGTGATTTTTCCTACCATTACGACTTATTGATTATCTTGTACATTCTGCAGGCTAATAAAGTTGGTGGACAGAGTGTGCAGGTGGAAAACAAAGATGAAGAGGTATAATTTGATCTGTGTGAAGTTTTGCTTAAATTCTGATTATTTTTTTTATGGAAAATTATGTTTTGTATGAAGTGTGTGAACTTGTTTTATACTATTACATATAAGTTTGATTCAATGTATTGATTAACATTTGTGTTTTGATTGCTGATGAAATATCTCAAGAAAAAAGTCAAACTGAAGGTGAGAAGGCAGAGTTGCAAGAAGAAGAAGAAGAGGCTTTGGTAAATGAGTGTGAGTAGGTATATTTAATAGATGTGTGTGAATTGTGTGAACTTTGTTCATACTATTATATAAAAGTTTTTTTGAATGTATTGATTGACGATTGTGTTGTGCATGATGACGAAATATTGCAGGAGAGTCCTGTGGAGGGGGACAAAAAAGATGGGGACAAAGAAGAAGAGAATGTAACTTGTGATATGGGTGTGTGAAGTGTGTGAATCTGGTTCACACTGGTATATTTATTTGGTGCCCTCTGTTTTAAAGTTACATAGTTTGCATTTTCAGAAGGTTGGCTGTTTGTAGAAAATAATATATAGTAGGCGTGATGATACAAATTAATCTTATATTTTTGACGTATGTGTGTGAAGTGTGTGAAATTGGTTCACACATGTAATTTTTTTCGCTCCCCGTTGATTTGAAGTTACATAATTTGCATGTTGAGATGTTTGGTGGCTTGAAGAATATAATATATATTAAATGTGATGATAAAGATTAATCTTATATTTTTGACATATATGTGTGCAGTGTGTGAACCTGGTTCACACAGGTAATTTTTTTTTGTTCCCCGCTGTTTTCAAGTTACATAGTTTGTATGTTGAGATGTTTGGTGGTTTATATAATATAATATATATTAGATGTGATGATAAAAAAAAAAAATCTTATATTTTTTTATGTATGTGTGTGAAGTGTGTGAAGTTGGTTCATACTGTTTCTAATATTTGGTAGTTTGTTTATATAGTTTGGTTCTTATTAGTGCTTATCTGTTGCAGACTGAATTAGAGGTTGGGGGTTATTTGCTTGATAAAGCTTGATGGGTTTACTGTAAATCAAATATGTATGGTAAGGGCCTTGACGTTGTTGACACCATTCTTAATGAAATTGGTGCGAATAAGAGGCACATGTCTAAGCTGAGTAAGTACTCAGTTACCCATTTCACGAAACTAGACAGCAAGGAGCTTACTTGGTCTCCTAGCATTATTCACCACCTTCTTCTTAGGCAGGTGGTGAGCAATGACACAAAAGTTGTTTGGTTAAAGGAATGGGAGCAAGCTTTTCGTTTTGGATTGGAGGAGTTTTGCTTGTTGAGCGGTCTTAAGGGTATTTCCGAAGACAATGTTGAGATTTTTGAGAATGACGAGTTAATAGAAAG
>WUAT03471300.1:0-31747 GCA_010015005.3 Ulmus americana
ACACAAAATTAATGTAAATTTTCCTGATTTCAATAATTTTTTCAAATATGTTCTTTTAAATCCAATAAATTAAAATACACAAACATTATTATAACACAATTTTTATTATTCGCTACACAATACATCATGAGCAAACCAAAATATATCGACAAAAAATTTACACAAATCTATCTAAAACTCTAAACAAAACTATATACATTTCAATAAATCAAAAATATTATAAAATAACCACTATATTTTACACAAAATTATCTAATATTACAAACAAATTTATTGAACATTATAAAATAAACAAGAAGGGTTAAGAATCACCTTATTTGAAGAGCTACGTGGCTAATTGGGTGGCAAAAAGGGGTTGAGGCGGGCGGAGGAGAGAAAGAATAGGAGAGGAGATTTGTTTTGTTGCTCTCGGATGGGAAAAGAGAAGAGGACTCGGGAGAATTTATAGAGACGGATTTATAGCGACGACATATGTCATCGCTATACATCGAAAAGTCGTTGGTAAATACCATCAATAACGATGACATGTCGTCGCAATTGTGTTGGTAGTTGGAAAAATTACTCCAATATTAATTTCACCTTGAACATGGCAAATATCTGCTCTATAACGACAACATGTCGTCGCTATAAGAGCGAATATTTCAGTAACTTGCAGCCTTGAACTTCTGCAGACTTGAACGCATGCGTTGAATGAACAGCTCTATAGCGACCACCTTCCGTCGCTATAGACCCAAGAATTTCAATTTCTGATATGAACTTCAGCCTTAACAAATAGTACTGGGTTTCAGAGCTCTATAGCGACGAAAAAGTCGTCGCTATAGAACGTATGTTTCCCAGCCTTAATTCCACACAAAATCCCAAAAATTCTCGGTCTATTGCGACGACTTTGTCATCGCTAAAAGGTCTCGTCGAAAAATATTTACCTATTTGCGACGATATGTATGTCGTCGGTATATAGGTAATATATAGCGACGCGAATCTTTGTCGTCGCTAAAATTGTATTGTCATCGCTATAGAGTTTATTAATAGCGACGACAAATATATGTCGTCGCTAAACTGTCGCCCCAATAGACCCTTTTTCTTGTAGTGGTATGTGTTGGGGAAAGCCTAGACCAAACTAGACAAATCAAAGTGGTCTGCACCTTATATATGTGCTTAGAATGAAGATAACCTCGTTCTCTTAACAAACATATAACCATGGTTAAATGGTGAATAACATTTTAACACCGCATATACAAAGTTTTTTTTTTTTCCTTCTAAAAAACATGGTTTTAATAATCAAAGCACAACAATTTTGTATAAAATTAATAAATATCAAACATACCACAATGGGTTTCCCTCATTGTATTTAAGGCTATACGACAACGAGGATTCAAGGTATTCATATTGGACGGTTGCATATTGGGGTACCTTATACTACACTCGTGTCAACAACAATTTTTTCTCCATTGTCTATTACTTTTTGACCACCAGTAGTCCCCGTTTTCTAAGACCAATTTTGTTGTAGTGCATGGTCATCTAATTGTGATAGTAGTGGTGATGTTACAAATATCAAGGAACTAAGAAGTCATCAAAGAGGAAAACACATTGAGAGAAAGTTTTACCTCATCAAAGAGATAATAGAATGCGGATGTGACAATGTGTAAGATCAAATCGGAGAACAACCTAACGAATCATTTTTCGAAGACTTTACTGCCTAAAGTTTTTGAAGGACACTTGGAGGGTTTGATAATTTGAGACATATCACAGTTGCTTTAATGCACAAGTGAGATATTGTTAGGATTGATGCTTTGTAAACAACTTATTTCCTATTTTCTCTTGTAAAAGATATTTTATTATTGAAATAAATAAAAATTTATTCTTATTTTATATTAGTTTGCTAGTTGTGCATTAATTTTATAAAATTAGCAATATAGATATCATAATGCGCCAATACTTGTTCAAAGTCTTTAATTGGGTATACGAGGATCATATACAAAAGATCCACTTACCAAACTAAGTATAAATTATGTTCATAATTGATAAATAAAGTTTTGACACTTTATTTTGATAAGATTGCGGTGTAGACAATTTCCATATGAGAATAATCTAAACTTATATCATTGTAAAGAGTTGACAAATAGTGACATCAGTGTATTGATTACTCATTGAGCAAGAACGTGATAAAATAAGATCTTCCACAAAGTTCCGTTTAACTATATGAAGATCTTCACATTCTATCATAGATGGCTGGCTATGATTGGATCTTAATCCAAACCGATTGATTGACTTAAATTCATTGAATTGTATCTTTTGACTTGCTAACAGTTGTGACTGCATTAAGCTTCAAAAGCATCTTGGATATACAATACTATGAATTGTGAGAACATCTAGTCGGATGTATGGAATCCACAACTTCATTTGATCGAAGAGTAATGATATTCTCATAATATTTAATTCGAGATTCCTGGGTAAATCGGGCGCACCTATATTGGATATAGTAATAAATCCTTACCAGGTCATAAAATAGGTTACCCATTAGATAATTAATGGAACACGTGGACAAAGACGTAATTAGAAAAGTAAAATGGAATTTATTTATACATGTATCTAATTATGAATATTCATAGTGAATGATCTCAATACATGACAACCAGTTATGTCGGACGTGATCTTTATTGTTTAAGGACTCTTATAAAATTATATTTATAATCTTAGAGTGTAGTTTTGATCCTGAATCATTATTAAGTATAGACTAATAAGAGTCACAACAGTTTTATGTCATTCAATCGACATAATTCCTTTCATGTGCCATAATATTAGTGTTCTACTTAACATGATCTATTAATGAAAAGCTCAATAATGGTCCACGGTAATGTTTCTTTTTTAGAGACTAAATCTTGTGAACTTTCATTAAACATAAGTGTATATAGCAATAATCATGAAAACAAGATAACAATAGATATATCAATACATAACTGATATCACAAACATCATAAATCCAAAAAAAAAAAAAAAAGTCGTTAGGATTTCTCAATATGCCCATCCTCTTGACATAAAAGGGCAAACTTTAATGTCTGTGTCAAAGACTATTCCTATTATCATTCATCTATTTCAATCATGTATACTAATTAGAAAACAGGTTAAATCAGAAACTTATAGTGAGCTCAGAGTATCAAATAATTGCGCTCAATAACATTTTATGATAATGTATCAAAGACTCATACCTTCCACGTAGACAATAATGTCTTAATGGTAATTCTTCCATAACTAAGTATCCACTGATAATGATACTCTCATTTATTTTATAACATACTCTTGTTTCTGAATGTTTTCTTCAACAACAAAGTATTCAAACTTTTAATGCCCACAATATCATTAAACTATTTGTTGTTAAGAGATAATGACAGCAGAATCAATATTCTTAGCGGCTTGGCAATAATGTCGACAAACCAAAATCCTGAATTAATATTTTGCCATTGTAAAACTATGGTCTAAAATATCATAGACCATTCAACATAATGAATATAGTAGATTTTAAAACTTTGTACAAAATTTGTTCCTCACGTAGTCTCTCATTATTAGGAACAAATAACCAAATATATATCTCTTGAACCTTCATATAAAATCTCTCAAAATATATCAATATACTATTTTCTACTATTGACGTGATTCATTATAGAGTATATATATCTTCTTACGCAAGTTGTCTTTCTTGTATATTTGATTATAAACTTTTGGAGATATTTTATAACTTAATTCCATACAATAAGCCTATATTCATTAATAGCTGACAAGACATTGTCAATATACAAATTAGATTCACTCTTACTAACCTTTATACATGCCAATTCTTAATAGCACTCACTTTTAAAAGATTATGTAATTATATATATTGAGATCATAAACTTGTACATTATTCTTGTAAATTCTTCATTGAGAAGTTTAAGATACATCTATAAATTATCAAATTCAATGATCTTTATACTTTTATTAGGATAATAAAACTTATACCAAATTTATTTCATGTGGATAATTACTTTAATTTTCACTAGACAACATTGAATACAATTATTGTTGTCTTTTAGGATATGAATCCACCTTAATATGGTAGTAGTTTACATACTCCCAACCAAGTATCATTGTTATACAATTATATTTAACTTAGTGCAGTTGAATACATTCGTCAAAACTTTTCAAGGAGTTGAGCATGATGAGAATACTTCTCAAAATCTGTACAATAATACTTATCACCATAATTTGAGAATTTTTAACTTTCAATCTACTTGCTTTAATGTCAGTCATGGATATTCTCCATATAGCAAGTTAGTTTATATATCATAATGTAAAAATTCTCTAAGGTGATAAACAAAATTCTTAAGAGATTGCAAAAGTCTTACCAAGAAGCTATGTAAATTTATGTGACTACTTTCATATAGTGTTGTTTCATTAAAAATATTGTTGATCTTGATAGTGGCTCGAAACAATGTTAATAATTAATATGTAATTAATTAATAAGATTAATTAATTGTTCCATTTGATAGCACTACATATTCTTGTATGGATTATGAAATAATATATTTAATTACAGTAATAAGTAAAACATATAAATTGTGCATAGAGTATGTTTAATAAATATAAATCATTTTATTAAATTAATTATCCAATTAAGGTTAAGAGATTGACTAAGAATAAGATAGTAAAAGCGTCTGACTAAGACTAGGATAGTTAAACAAATAGGATTTGAACACTTGGCACACCTCATTTAAAAAGACACGATGTAAATTACAAATCTACGGTAGAGATCTAAGTGGTTAAGAATCCCTAAGGCTAGGATCTCACTGCGAGGAACAAGCTTGGATTCATTGATAATAATACTCTTCTTTGTACTTCTTCCACAAATCCTCTTTATAATTCACGGCCACGACGCAATAGCATGGTAATGTCTTGGATGTTACATGTTGTTTTCAAAGAGATAGTTGATAGCATGATGTATATAAACAATGTTGCTGATGTTTGGATTGACTTACATGATTGTTCCAATCAAAGCAATGGTCCTCATGTTGTTTAGCTTAAACAGCTTCTCAAAGATCTAGTTTGTCAGCGTCCGATCCTTGACTCCTCGGTTCATATTTCCAATGTTATTTTTCATCCCACTGTTCTTTTTAAAATCCTAATACCTGAAAATACACAAAATATACCTTGATTCTGAAAAACAACACTTGAAACATATTTTCACATATTTATCACAAATAGCCCTAAATATTTAAAAATGCTAACTAACAATCACTGTTTCTAAGTGAATTTCAAGCACTTATCAAAAATCAGGGGCCGGCACTGTGGCCTCACCTTACAGGCACTATGGCACTGACTTGTCCTTGTCTTGCACGTTAGACTCTGTAGTGGTAAGAATGCTCTTTTGTAACCTGGAATTAGGGTTTGGCGTCGCGGCATTGGGGGTTTTTTGAGGAAGATTTTGCCTAAGTCCTCTGATGCTTTCAGCCGCAGCTCCCTTTGGTCTCAACTTCTGCTATGTAATTCTCCAACATCAATTTTCTATTAAAACTCTTCCTAGTGCCTGAAAATATGGCAAGAAACACATGGTAAATCTGAAAGTAACACTTGCAAAATATTGCTACTTTAACATCAAATTTAACTTCAATTATCCACAAATACCACCCAATAATTACTGTTCTCTGTGCAATTCCTAATACTTATCAAGTGGTGATTCTTTATTCAAACTCCACCTAAAGTCTAAAGCATCACATGCCACAGGACCACTTAATGAATATAAGGCGGCGGTTCTTCTAAAAAACCATCAGCTTTCATAGATTTTAGGTGACAGTTCTTAATAACTGCCACTAAGTCCGCAAAGGTGCGGTTCTTTTCTCCTTATTAGTGGTGGTTATAAAGAATTGCCACCTATTTACTGCCTCATATAACCAATTTTGTAGTAGTGAGTAGAAGTTTGGTTGGTGAAAGGAGCACGTACTGAGTGTTGAAGACCAATTTAGATGTTTCCTCCAGTTTGTTAGGCTATTAGCATTAAAAAGGAATATTGACTCCTATGCTTTCTTTTATATTTTTTCAAGTTAGAGGTAGGGATGGCAATTTTTTTCACGGGGCTAAATGACTGCTTGAACCAGCCCCTAATGGTTCGAGGATGGAGGGTAAAATTTAAGAGATGGTCCGAGGATATATTTGTAAAAGTTCTTTGGCCGGGGCCGGGGATGGGGATACATGTTTCTTCAATTATGTATATATATATATATATATATATTACATATTTAATAAAATTATAGCCTTAACTAAAATAAATACCGAGTCCAAATAAATACTAAGCCCAATTAAATACCCAGCCCAATTAAACTTTCTTTTTTGAAATGATTTAATTAAAAATATAAATAAAAAAATGAAGATTTGAACTATTAGGAAAACCTGACGGGGACCCCTCCCCTATAAGGGATTCTACGTCCATGTCCCGTATAAATTAATAGGGGATGAGGTAGTTATGAGGAACATAATAGTTAGCAGGAGCGGGAATAGTATTGGGATCCCGACCATTCCCAACCCCATGTACATTTTTTATTTTTTATTTTTTTAAGTATGTATATCTTAGGTAGAGGTCCAATTCAAAATTTCCATCATTTATTGAAAAAAACGAAAAAGTATCGTTCAAACTGTGTTTTCCATTAGAAATAAGAAAACAACAAACCGATTGAGCTCCCTTTCCATTTCATGCTATCTCTAGCCACTAGGTATAATAACGTGTGTTGACTATATTAACGTGTATCTTTGGAGGCTTAAATAGAAACTATAATAACGTGTGTTGACTCAAACAATAAACAAAAGTCTTTTTTTTTTTTTTAACCTGCATAGAAAAGTGTTTTAATACAACTTGTAAATTATATTTCATTTTTGTTTCTCAAAATATGAATAAGAAAAGAAGATGCAAATATTAGGAAGATTGGACGAAACTACATAAATCAAATTTACAGGTTCAGTAAAGATAACCAGAAATTGATACGAGAACAAAAGTTGTGGAAAATAAAATAAAAATCATTCCAACTACACTCTACAAACTGTGATTTTTTTTATTAAAGGACTTTTACTTCCTAGAGTAATTTAAAAAAATAAAAAAATAACAATAACTTTTGCTCTTCAAGACATCCTAAAAGTTTATTTCGTATATTTTAATAAAAATTTTAGTAGAAATTCGGAAATATATTTTCTGGTTTATATATTTGTATTATTTTCTTGAATTATGAGAATGAACCCATGGAAACTAAGAATAGAAAGTGATTGATATTGCTTTCCATTTCATGTTACCACTAGGCATTAAAATTAAAGATAATGTTAGTGGAGGAGAAGTCAAATTCTATGTATACAACTTCCACTGTAAGTATTGGGGAAGAGTGGGCCAAACTTGACAAATCCAAGTGCTCTCTCTGATATTTCTTATATATGTGCTTATACTGAAGACAACCTCATTCTCTCAACAAACATACAACCATGGCTAGAAGCTGCTTCCTTGTTTGGATGATATTTCTTCCGAGTTTGATTCATACTATCTCTCCTTCCATAGCTATCACTAACATCACCACAGACCAATCAGCTCTTCTGGCTCTGAAAGCTAGCATCACTGATGATCCTCAAAACATCTTGGCCTTGAACTGGTCTACTTCCACCCCAGTTTGCAATTGGGTTGGTGTCACTTGTGGTGTTCGCCACCAGAGAGTCACAGTCTTGAATGTTTCTTATTTTGGTCTCACGGGCACTATCCCACCACAGATTGGAAACTTATCATTTCTTACTGATTTACTCTTTAGGAACAATAGTTTCCATAGTTCTCTTCCCATTGAGTTGACTCATCTGCGCCGATTAAAGCGTCTTAGCTTTCGAAACAACAACTTCATGGGAGAAATTCCCCCGTGGATTTGGTCCTTCTCCAAACTTGAATCGCTCAACTTGTTTGGCAATCAATTTTCAGGTTCATAAATACATAAAAAAATATTCACTGGCTTTAACTTGTTTATTCTTTATTCTTTGATTCTAATTGACTTATCTAATCTGCAGGAAGCATAACAAAAGAAATTGGGAATGCAACAAAGTTGAAAGAATTATGGCTCTCTAAAAATCGTTTGACTGGAGGTATAACTTCATTCAGCCTTTATAAATAACCTCGGCATCAATATTTCATTCGTAAAGTACACTGATTTTTATTCAAATTCTTGTCTTAATAATAATAATATTGAACAAATGATTTGCTTTTAAAAAGTAAATAAATACATTTAAGAATGATTTTAAATTTCCCCCTTCAACTAAATTGATTTAAATTCTTTTCCCCAAATGTCTGCACTGTTGGACGTTGCTTTTGCAGAAATTCCAGCTGAAATTGGAAAACTAGAACTAGAGGTATTGGCCATATCTTTCAACATTTTTACTGGGACTTTTCCGTCTATTATCTATAACATGTCATCTCTCAAGAGTTTGGATCTTTCTGATAATTATTTCTATGGGAATATACTTCCGGAGAATATGTGTCATACTCTTCCCAATCTAGAGAAGATATATTTGAATAATTGTCAGCTTCGAGGACGCATTCCAGCCCAACTCTCACAATGTGAAAAGCTTCGAATTTTATCACTTCTATCAAACAACCTCACAGGTAAATAATGAGTTCATCATTCTAATGATTTGTCGTTATATAATAATAGAAGGCCAAAATAATTAGGTTATATGTTAGAATTTTTATAATAGAAAGACTCTGTGGGATGTGAGTGGGTCATAGTAACACATAAGAAATTAGTGGAAAAGTTCTGATATTAAAGAGGGGTAGATTTGTAATATTGGAAAGGAGAGGAATTATTGTTTTGGGGGATAATCGGTGAATTGGAGGAGATGCACGTGAACTAGTGATAAAGTAGATAAAGAAATAGTAGAAGATAAGGGAATGCTAGATATAATATATTATTGATACTTTAGAGGGGATTGAATGTAGCAGGTCATTCAGCTCACATTACAATTTTGCACAAACATATATTTATAGCACACCATAAGTCGGTGTAGGAATTCTCTGTGGACTTGCCTTCTTTTCTACACTTTCTTTTATTTCTTTTACAACATTTTAGTTGAATAATTTAGAAATATCTAGAAATGTGAAGCACGTTTTCAACATAATTGAAATTGCATACCTCATTGATATATTGAATTGAAATGAAAATAGTTGCACAATACAACTGGACTAGATCTTCCTCTCTTAAGATAAATTTTCTCTACGGTGGCTTTTAATGAGGCTAACACAGTCTAGCTAGCATAGCTATATACGTAGAGTTTAAAGAGGGGGGGCCTTATTCTAGGATTTTATTGGAATTTGGAACCTCTCATCACTAGTTTTAGTAAAACTAAATGCTTACATTGCTCTGCCCTAATAAACTCTTCAAAATAAGATGTTAAGCTCAATATCACAATGACCATTTTATTAATTGAGCTCTAATTGAAAAAAAAACTATCCATCAATCCATTTTTATGAAAAGTAATAAAATATTAATTTAAACCGATAATAGAAAATTTAATGAAATTTTACAACATCTATATAACTATGTGATTGATTAGTAAATAATCAGTTTATGTTGATAATCACTTGTGTCATTTTTTTGGTTGGGATTTCAATTTCCCAACACAAACTCTTACTCAAGAAAGATCATAAAGAAACCAAATCAAAAGAACACCAATCTTTACCGAGGTTCAGCCAAAAAAATTGACCTACATCCCCATTTAGCTTGATTTGATCTCTCCTCTGTACGATGCTTCTACACCCTTGTAACGAACCTATCAAATCCTTACACTTAAACTGACACACAGATTAGATATTGAATCAAGAACTTTCTGTAACTGATATATATATGGAAGGGTTTTGCAAGAGATCAAAGCAATTCAAGATAAACACAGGGCAATAAAAACTTGCATTCTTGTGAACTCCACTTATGATTTTATCTTCACCATCAAATGGCAATATAGTATAAGTTACAGAGACAATGAGATCAATACTGAGAAATTAATTGGATAGAAAACTTCAATCTAAATTGATTAAATTGAAGGCTGTGATTGCCAAGAAAAAACAAGAAATTCCCTCTATGAATATCACTCGTAGAATAAAATCTTGTTTCTCTACCTCACCAAAACAGCCTCTCAACCAAACACTCCTCTTAGAAAATGATCTCACTCTAAATCTCTCAGAAGAAAAACTGAAACATAATCGCCTCTGAAACAATGAATTTATAAGGAAGGAAATAGGCGCCTAAGTTCCTCTTTAATTGTGCTGTTTGATTTGATACGTACGTGTCATCATCAGGGATGGTGCCTTATCAAGCTAAGCAATGATGTATTAGACCAGAGACAACCAATTATGCTGAAGACATGAAGTCGTTTTTCCTTTCCTCAGTGTCGTTTTTCAGTCTCTTTTTCATTCATGCTCTGCAATTGCAATTCTTGCCATTCGAACTTGTTCTTGGCAGTGATCAAACTACAGCAAATCTCTACCTCAGTTTGATTAATGCCAAGTGTGAATGAATCTCAGAAATATCATAATTCAAAATATATGAATAATTAAAATTCTCCAACTCTAAGAAAGTCAAGACATAGCTTGAACTAGCTTAGCGGAAGCACTTTGGTATCAACATTACTAGGATACACCCATCTATAACCTTTTCCCTGATGAAGTGGTACCTGACATCAACATGTTTGGTCCTTTCATGGAAGACTAGATTCTTGCAAAGGTAGAGGGCGCTTTGTTTGTAACACCATTGCATTGTCTTCTAGAAGCTTCAGTTCTTGCAACAATCCTTGAAGCCAAAGTGCTTCTTTTATTGCTTCAATTACTGCTATATATTTTGCTTCAGCCGTTGACAGTGCTACGTTGGGTTGAAGTTGTTGACAATGCTGCGGTGGGTTGAAGTTGTGACTTTCAACTAACACAACATTCATTTAAACAAAACCTATAGGATGTTGTTGATCTCTCAGTATCAGCATTCCCCACATAGTCTGCATCCATAAATCCTTCCAACCTTAGCTTTGTTCTTTGTTTCTTCTAGACCTACATTTTTTCTCCTTTGATGTACCTTAACCATTTGATAGCTTCACAATGTTGTTTTCCTGGATTGCTTATGAACTTGCTCATACACTCATAGCAAAAGACAAATCTGGTCTTGTACTTACCATATAGTACATTACTGAACCAACAACATTAGAATAAGGTATTTTATCTATTGATTTTCTTTCTTCTTTGTGTTAGGATTTAGCTTGTCATCCAATTTAAAATGTCCAACAATAGGCAAAGTAACAGGCTTTGAATCATGCATAGAAAATTTGATCAAAAGCTTTTCAAGGTATGCTTTCTGATGAATTTTTAATTTTCCTTTGATTTTATCTCTAGCAATGTTCATTCCTAATATTTTATTTGTTCTACCTAAGTCTTTCATTTCAAATTCATTGCTTAGGTTTCTCTTACATATTATGGTGCTCTCTTTACTTTTGCTTGTTATAAGCATATCATTGACTTATATTAGAAGCATAATCATATCCTCAAACCTATTTCCTTTGAAATATAAACAAGCATCATAATTAATTTTTTTTGAAACTAATACCTATAAAAAAGAGAGTCAAAACTTTTGTTCCACTACCTTGGTGATTGCTTGAGGCCATAAAATGATTTCCTTAGTTTGCAAACCAAATTCTGGCCATCCTTTGTAGAACTGAATCCTTGTGGTTGCTTCATGTAAATGTCCTCTTCTTGCTCACCATGAAGAAAAGCTCTAGCTACATTCATGTACTCAAATTCCAAGTCGAACTGAGCAACCAATGCTAAAACTAGTCTAATTGTGTCTTGTATTTTACAATATGTGAACATACTTCAACGTAATCAACTCCTTCCCTTTGTGTAAATCCTTTTGCAGAAGTCGAGCCTTAAATTTCTTCTTTTCTTCTTGTGTAATCCCTTCCTTGATCTTGTAAAACCATTTGCAATAGAAGGTCTTCTGATTTAGGAGTTTAACAACTAGTATCCATGTGTTGTTCTTAGCTAATGAATTCATCTAAGATTTTATGGCTTCTTCCACTCACAAGACTAGAAAACTCATGGCTTCTTTAAAGGATTGAGGCTCCTTTAGTTCTATTACATGCGCTAGAAATAATGCAAATTACACTACATTAGCATATCCATACCTTTGAGGTGGCGTAATGTTCCTTCTTTCTCTGTCTCTTGTAAGCTGATAGTTTTCTGTATATCCTTATGTCTGTTAGTCATCATGTTTTCTTCATCAACATGATCCAATCCTATGCTAGGCTCTTGCACTACCTCAGGACTGATCTTCATGGTAACCTTGGTGGTAGCATCATTTTCAGCATGTAGATCACTTTCTTTGGTTTGTCTTATAAAGCGGTTAGGAGTAGACAAATAGGGAAAAAATTTCATTAAGTATTACATCTATGCTTAATATTAGTCTTGTCCCTTTAGGTTCTAATGAACATTAGTCAATATCCTTAACCCCTCTCCATACCCCATAACAATGTACCTTATTGACTTGGGATCTAGTTTACCCTCTTTGTTGTGTACATAAGCAGCATAACCAAATGTTCTTATGTTGTTTATATAAGGCGTCTTTCTAGTCCAAACTTCCTCATGTGTGTTTAATTAAATGGAATTAGATGGGGACCTATTGATTAGGTAAGTTGCGGTGGCTAAGGCTTCTCCCCAAAATGGTTTTGACGAGCCTGAACTTACTAGCATACACCTAACTTTGTTTAGCAAAGTTCTATTCATTCTCTCTGCCACTCCATTTTGTTGGGGTTTGTTTCTAACTATTTTATGCCTTAGTATACTATTCATTTCACAAAATCTATTGAATTCATGACTACAAAACTCTAGTCCATTGTTTGTTCTAAGGGTTTTCAACTTTTATTTGTTTTATTTTCAACTGATAGTTTCCATGTTTTAAATCTTTCAAAAGTCTCATATTTGTGTCTTAGTAAGTAAGTCCATACTTTTCTTGAATAGTCATCTAAAGAGAGAGAAAGAAGTATACCTTTCCACCATGTGTAGATATATATGCATGACCCCACATATTTGCATGAACATACTCCAAGGTGCTCTTCGAGTTGTGAGATCCAAGCTTGAAATTGAGTTTGTTTCGTATGTCCATGATACAACTTTCACAATGTTCTATTGTACTGATTTCATCTCCTTTCAAAATACCTTGTTTACTAAGAACTATTAGACCCTTTAATCTCATATGTCCAAGCCTATTATGCCACAATTCTATGTTATCCTTTTCAGCAACTAACCCAATTCATTCTCTACCTTGAGCCATGTAAGCTTTACCTATCATCTCATATAAGCCATTGTTTCTTTATGCCTTGATGACTAATGTTGACACAAAAATCTTGTCAACAGTCAAAGTAGATTACATAGGCTATTCTTCCAAGTAAGCAGGATGACTTGGCAACGACAGTTTGGCGCTAGAAGAAGGGCCCTGTGTTGAAATAATCACATTGCCTTACCAACATCTATCATCCTTAACCATTCAATTCCCCACGTGAGTCTTTTCCATGTATAGCGAAACATACTCGACCATGAATGGTCATCCAAGTCTGTCACACTCCACTGAGACACTCCGTGGTAAAACTACGAACTAGAACAATGAATGCAACTCACCCCTGCAAGCTAAGGTCGCCCACCAAGGAATATAAATGCTAGCAACAATATTGAAATTCCTACCAACATCAATAACCGAGTTGATCAACTTTTTGTTGCCATCGTGCAGATGGCAGCCATCTTAACCCAGGCCAACATAATACATATTCCTTTCATGCTACAATAGTTTGGCATCCGAATTCCTCATACCGAGCTTCGTAGTCTTGCTGAGCTCCATAGGTTTTTCGCGCTCCGCAAACTTGTTGTGCTTTATAGCTTTCTTGAGCTCCACAACCGTGCCTAGCTCCGCGGTCTTGCCAATCTATGTAGACTTGCTGAGGTCCACAATCTAGGCAAGCTTCACCACCTTATCATAGCTCTGCAGCCTTGTTGAGCTCTACAACCCAGAAAAGCTTCATAACCATGCTGAGCTCTGCATCTTTGCCGAGCTCTGCTACCTCACCGATCTTCACAAACTCACCTAGCTCCACAGCCTTACTGAGCTCTGTTACCTCACAGAGCTACGTAGCATCACCGCGCTTCGTAGACTTGCCAACCTCTAAAGTCTCACCGAGATCCACATACTAGCTGAGCTCTACAATCTTGCCGAGCTTTGTAACTTTCCAAGCATTATAGTCTTGCCAAGTCCTATAGCCTTGCCGAGCTCCCACATAATTGCCTCCAAAGTCTACCATCATATCAAGCTTTGCAAACTTGCCAACCCCAGCTTAACATGATAGCTTGGCTCGCCCTATGGCGGATGGATCCCGTCATCACTACCTATGCGACGGAGTCCTACCAAGTGACAATTGTTTTTCACGATGGTTGTACTTCAAGTCCACAAGGTACTATCTAAATAACGACGAGCTAAGCTCAGTATACTCTCAAAGAAGTCTATAAAGGAATCTGCCAAAATTTCGTCTAGGGTATAGGAGCTAACCATCTAGACTAACTTCCATGCCTTCATTTGTGAAAGTGAAAAGTACCAATACTTGTCCATCATTTCTTGCCAACGCTCGGTGGTTGCTCGAGTATGTTATAGTTGTGATTGACTGCTACACTATACATGAAGAACTTGAGCCTCTTACAAAGATCTCTAGACTAACATGCGACGAAAGATATCTCATGGATTTAGACGTCCTTCTTCCAACCAAAGTCTTAGTCATTTCAGAACTTTGCCACGCATCGGTACACTTTAGTTGACAGCCTCCAATGCAGCCATCACCAGGGCAGTAGGCTCAGATTAGTAACTATCAATCCAGTCAGTACACCTTCTGTAGCTGCTTCCCTATACACAAACACCAGCTCAACACCTTTATTTTGCCAATGCTGAAGGTTAATAGCCTTTCATAGATTAGTATCCCTCAACTTGAACGTGGTTAAGCTTCATATGGAAGAACATCATCTATCATTTCAAAATACTTGGTGATTTGGAATCTGACCACGATACTCAGCTTGACAACAAAAAGTTTAGGCAAGTCTGTAATGGCCTAGGCATCAAGAAGATCTTCTTTTCACTAGATTTTCCTAATAGCAAGGTTAGGTCGCTATGTTTCGCTAAGGAAGATCTTGTCCTACACAAGGTCCTAACCAGGTCCACACCATCGTCTGTTTGGGCACAAATGAGCTATAAACACTTGGGGGCAGACCACTCTCTAACCCCTAGAATGCAGAGCACCTACATTCGTCAACCTAGAATATCTTTTACGAAGGACTAAAGTTTAATACACCACAGCTGCGATGACCATGGTCATGAAGGCTATGATCGCAATAGCCACGGTTGTGATAACTACAATGGCGATGACCATGGCTGTGATGGCCTGAATTGTGATGACAACGACTGCAATAGCCTCGGAGGTGATGACCATGGCCACGATGGCAATGGCTGTGATATCCACGATCATAATGGCCTCGATTGTGATGACCACGAATACAATGGTCTTGATTGTAATGACAACACTCATGATGACTACAGGCCGTTATGTCCTCAGTTATGATGACCGCAGCCATGATGGTTTCGATAGTGATGACCACGAACAGAATGGCGGTCACGATGACCATGGCTGCAATAGCCACGTCGCAATGACAAAGGCCGCGATGACCACCTCAGTGACAATGACCCCCATCGTCACGATGACCTTGGTTGCGATAATAATGGTCATGTTGAAATGACCATGTCTGCGGTAACGAATCTAACCTTGCTTGGGAAACTTGCTTTAAGTGTGGAACGTGATATTCGATGAAGCCAGACCAGCCAAGGCCCTAGCTTGGAGAAGGCCTCACCTTTACTAAGACCTCACCTTAACCTCAACTTAACCAAAGCCTTCTCGGTCATGGTTATTTCAGGTTGATCTCGCCCAAATTTATTTCCTTCCTATAGTTAGCAAAACTTTCGCAAATATATCAAGTTAAGATCGGATAGCTTGGAATTCTTAATTGACTACAACTTCGACTAAGCAAACTACATTACAGCGTCAACCTCTCTATCATTTGGGATCAATGCCACAATGGTGAAGTCAAATCACTTTCTTCTGACATGTAAAGTTAGATCCTAAGATGTCCCCAACTTATTTCCACCTCAGAATACCATCCCAAGTCATGACATCATGGAGCAAATATGACCAGCGATGGATCACCTATGGATCTAGTTGCCAAGTTTGCAAGTAAAATTCTCTCTTCACTTAGAATGAGAGTTTTAAAATCACTTTGCTTGGAGGGCAAGGAAAGAATAATAGAAAAATAGAGAAATAAGATAAGAAAGGGAAAACTGAGTCTAACCTAGCATATTGGAATTGTTGAATCTTCCTTCAACTTCTAAGACCTTTCTTTTTGCTAGACTTTGCAAAATTCAAGATCTATAACTTTCTTTCTCCTAGACTCTTCCTAATTCAAGATCTAGAGCTTTCTTTCAATAGACTCTTTAGAATTCACAATCCAAAACTTTTCTTCTACTAGTCTCTCAAGAATTCAAGATTTAGAACTTTTTTCCGTCTAAAATCTCAAGAATTCAAGATTCAGAACTTTCTTTCATCCAGACTCTCCAAAATTCAAGATCTAGAACTTTCTTTCTCCTAGAATCCAGAATTAAAGATCTAGAACATGAGCATGTCTTAGTATTTTTGGCATAATGCTCACATGCGTAGTCCAAATTAAGTGATATTGACTCGAAAGCTAGGGGACAACTGTTATAGGGATTTTTTTTTCACGGATGAGGTGGCATCCATGTCATCTCAGAACAATTAACATGTAGACCAAATTAAGAAAAGAGCTATGCCTGCCAAGCTAAGCTCAACCAGGCCGCCGTCCTGTTTTGACTTACTTTTGTTCATGTGTACAACCTCCAACCTCGGTACCTCTTCGAGTATGTTCTTCAAGCCCACAATGGACTATTTAGCACGCCTGTTCCTTCTCCATTCTAGGGCAATTCTCAAGGGATTTCTCTCAACACTTAGTCAAATTGTGTTCGGCCAGGCCGATCTAAGCTCTTTCCAGTGTGGGCGTCGAGTTTTCAACCTCTCATCCGTTTCCTTGGCTTCCAAACTTAGTGCATCTTCAAGTTGGCACTTTACGCCTTTAACATACTATATTAGCACACTTGTTCCTTCTCTGTACAAGGGCGTTTCTCAAAGAACCTATCTCAACACTTAGTCAAATCTCTTCCCAATGTGGGCGTCGAGTTTTTAGCCTCTTTCGTTTGTTTTCTTGGCTTTCAAACCTATTACTTCTTCAAGTATGTTCATTACGCTTGCCATGAGTTATCTTACATGCTCGTCTTCTCTCAAGATCACATAGTTCCTCAAGGAGCTTCGCAATTCTTAGTCAATTTGAGATGCGATGTCTCCAAGACTAAACTAACAAAATCATCAGTATCAATTAATTGATCAATTGATCCAAGACACATAAGTATACATCATTACAAGTCCTTGTAATCGCTACTACAAGGACCCACTTTTTCTGGAATGCTTGTCCCATGTCCAAAATGCGCACATGTCATCACAAGGAAGAAACCCATTTCTCCTCCTTGAAAATAACTTATTCTTCCTCCATCAGGTATCACTATAAATACCTCTCATTTTGCCTTACATAAGGTACGTACAATATTTCCTAGGCTGTTCTTTCTCTCAACTCACTTCTCGATCTGATTTAAGCTTCAGAGTGTAATTGGGAAAACAGGTTCCTTGACCTCTAACTATTTTCAGTTTTGCCGATCACCTTTCCAGACAGCTCTTCAGCTTTGATGTTGTCAAGCCTACAACAACGCCATCATCTTTACTTAGCTTGACCTGACTTGATGCCAAGTCATCCTGCTTACTTGAAAGAATAGCCTACGTAATCTACTTTGACCATTAACCAGATTTTTGCGTTAACAACTACCATGGAACCCTTATTAAGGATCCCTCATTCTACTTTATAGCCTGCACCAAAGTGATCTAATTGGTTAATATAGGGTAAATTATTTTTCAAACTAGGTACATATCTCCCTTATTTGACTATTTTAATAATTCCATCAAATATTTTGATATTGACTTCCTCTATGGCAACTACATCACATGATCTATTATCACTAAGAAAAACTAAGCCTCCATTAAATTCCTTGAAGCTATGAAACTAGTCCTTGTTTCTATAGATATGGAATCATACACGGTCCATAATCCACTTTGTAACCCTTTGTTCACTACCAACATGTAGTATATCACCATAATCGGGTTCATCACTAATTATTGCAACAACTGCAACTTCTTGAGCCTTTCCTTTCACACTATGTATCCTCTCTTTTTGCAATTTGTCTTAAAATGCCCCTCTATGCCACAATAATAATATCAATTCTTCTTTACATATCTTCCCTTCAATTTGGATTTCCCTTTGCTAGGATACATGTCCTTCATATTGCCATTCTTGTGAAGACTTCTACCTCTAACAAAGCATCCTTCATTTCCATTCGCAGATTTATCTCTTCTAATTCTCACATCAAAGTCTTTAGATTGTATGGATTATGACTATACTACTTGTCAAAGAGTCCCTGCCATACATAATTGCATTCCTTACATCATTAAATAATTCAGGTAAGGAATTCAAACGTATGACATCAACATTTTCACCATCAAACTTCTTATTTGTTTTGCCAAGATTCAAGAGTAACTTGTTGAAGCAGTCTAAATTTTGTTCCAAGTTCTTATAGCATGGTCCATTTTGAAAACAGAGAATTGTTCAAGCAGATAGATGTTGTTGGGTAAACATCTCACCAGCTATTGTTCATCTAACTTCTCCCACATGGTTGTTGTAGTGCAATTGTTGACGTGTCTTATTACATATCAGCCAGGTGAAGAAAGATTGTGCTGTAAGCAGTCGTGAAAATTTCTCCTCTTTGAATGGCTGTCATTATGCTTGGTAATTCAGGGTTTCTTCAAGAGCAACATCAATCTTCTTTTATTTGCATCAACATTACCCTTAACTTCTATTTCCACAAGAAGAAGTCACATGTTCCATCAAACTTTTCAATCTCGAATGTAGCTCCTCCCATCTTCCATCCAATCTTGAAATTCTTGATTCGATCTAGCAACCTGTCTTTGATACCTTTGTACGGAACCTATCAAAATCCTCACACTTAAACTCACACACAATTTAGATATTGAATCAAGAACTTTTTGCAACTGATATGGAAGTTTTTTTGTGCAAGAGATTAAAGTAATAAACAAGAAAAAAAAACAGGGCAATTGTGATTGAGGTTCAGCATAAAAACCTACATCCTCGTGAACTCCACTTCTGAGTTCATCTTCACTATCAAATGGTAATATAGAATAAGTTATAGAGACAATGAGATAAACGCTGAGAAATTGGCTAGAAACTTTCAATCTAAATTGATTAAATTGAAGGTATTGATTGCTAAGAAAAAATAAGAAATTCCCTCTATAAAGATCACTCCTAGATTATAGTCTTTTTTATCTACCTCACCAAAACAACCTCTCAACAAACCACTCCTCTCAGAAAACAATCTCACTCTAAATCTTGCAGAAGAAAAATTGAAAAATAACTGCCTCTAAAACAACGAGTTTATAAGGAAGGAAATAGGTGCCTAAATTCCTCTTTAATTGTGGTCATTTGATAATTGTCATCATCTGGGATGGCACCTCATTAAGTTCCAAAGAAAACCAATTATGCTGAAGAAATGAATTCTTCTTTCCTTTCCTCAATGTTGTTTTCAGTCTCTTAGTCGTTCATGCTCTATAATTACAATTCATAAAAGAATAAGAACAACCAATTTGAACTAATTCTTGTCGGTGATCAAACTACAACAACCCTCAATCTTTAATCTCACACAATCTTCACTTTACAATAGAAAGAACAAGAGATGTTCTAAATACAAGAAAGAAAACCAACCCCTTTGCAATTTAGAAACACCAAGTTTGCGTTAGACAATTACAAAGAAGCTTCTTTCTCTCACTGCAACTTAAAAACACCATCTATCTCTCTATGAAATCCGATTGAAGAATGCAAATGGACAATATGTCTGAAAGTTCCTTTCGGCTTGGTATTTATAACCAACTTAACCACCTTGACATACTCCTAGCCAATCAAAACATGCCAGGTGTAATAGCTGTTAGAAGGCTTTAGCAAGTGATGTTATGCATTTTGAGGCAGGCGTAGCTTGTTACCTCCAAAGCTTCAGTGATATTTCCGAGGAAATCATTTCCCACATTTTTTTTTTGTTCAAAAGTCATATGGACTCTATAAATATTCCTATGTTTTTTAAAACTTTTAAAAGATATATTTATCAACAAATTCATGCCACATTAAATTTAGTCATTGGTGTGTGTGTGTGTGTGTGTGTACATATAAGTCAAATGGGTTGATGGTTAAAATTATTCTTTTAGTTTTTTTTGAATAAAAGTAAGGCTCTTAGACCTCTACATTAATAAAAGAAAAAGAAACAATGAAATATGGGGGGACATATAAACCTCCATCGAGAAATTATTCTTTTAATTTTTAAGTGTATTTGTTATGTGCTTTTCGACATGATTTGAAGATACTTGTATACTTGCTATTTTTGTACTTTATAAGTCTTTTGCATACCTATTTTTCTCCATTTTAAAAGTACCTTTAACTTTAAACAGGGTCCATTCCTTCAGTTCTTTTTAACATGTCGCATTTGGAGTATATTGAGCTTTCAAAGAACAATTTTGAGTCTACTATTCTTCCGGATAATATATGTCAGAATCTTCCTAATCTGGTGATTCTAGCTATGGAGGACTGTAGTCTTGGTGGTCACATTCCAACCCAATGGTCACAATGTGGAAAGCTTCTTGCTATTTCATTAGCAACCAATAACTTGGTTGGAACCATACCTCGTACTATTGGAAACTTGACTAATGTAGAAGAGCTCTACCTCAGCGGCAACAACTTGACAGGTAAATTACCTCATGCCCTTCATATAATTAACTATCACTGTTAATTCATATTCACAAAGCATTGGCTAAAGCTAAATAGTCAAAAGAGGGAAAAATAATTTCAAAAATAAATATATTTTCAAATTTAATAGTCAAAATTAATATGTAAAATAAAATTGTATTTGTCAAAACTTTCTTGTTTGGTTATCATCATCTAAAAAAGCTAATAGATATGTCAAGCAGAATAGTTTTCAATGGTGTTCATCAAGAAAATGAATACAAAAGTTAGTATAAAAAACAAATAAAAAAACAATATCAATTTGAAATAATTTAGTTACGCACCAAGCTAATTAAACAGAAAATTAACCTTTTAGATTTAGTACGTGGCACACAATGATTAAAATTTGTAATTTAGTTTTCTCTAAAATTACAAAACATTTTAAGAGAATTGAAACTCTCGTTAACTTTTTCCTTTTTATGATTTTGTTTTTTTTTAACTGCTTTACTTTTTATTACTACTACTACTACTACTATTATTATTACTATGAAGATAGTGAGTACAACTACGTACACAAATTGAAATATAAGTTATACTTACAAGCTACCATATAACATTTCATACGGTATTAATATTTTTTGCAGGTATAATACCTGATGAGATTGCTAATCTCTATAACCTAGAAATATTGGAGTTTGGTTATAATCACTTGAGTGGTTTCATTCCGTCTAAATTGTTCAATACTTCAAATGCTTCTCGACTTACAAATCTCGGTTTGAGTGGAAATTCATTTTTCGGCAATCTTACAAGTGCATTTGGCACACTAAGAAATCTCCAATGGTTGGTCTTAGAGTTTAACAATTTTACAAGTGATGATTATCTAATACAAGGATTTTTCACTTCTTTGGCTAGCTGTAAAGATTTGAGCCAAATATATTTGAGAAATAACCCATTAAACATCAAGCTTCCAAGATCTATTGGAAACCTATCTAGCTCTCTCGAATACTTAGATCTTGGCGCTTGCAAATTAAGAGGAACAATTCCTAGAGAAATTGGAAATCTAAGTAGCTTACTAGCTTTATGGTTAGATGGAAATGAATTGATTGGATCAATCTCATCTACAATTAAAAACCTCCATAACTTGCAAGTGCTGGATCTTGAAGACAATAAGTTACAAAATTTCATCCCCTCCGAAATTTGTCAACTAAAGAGCTTGGACACCTTAAGTTTGGCATCTAATATGTTTGCAGGACCTCTACCTTCATGCTTTGAAGATCTCAATTCTCTAAAGAAACTCTTTTTAAACTCTAATCAGTTAAATTCCTCAATTCCAGCTGAATTGTGGACACTGATATTTATATTGGAGTTGAATGTGTCTTCTAATTATCTAAGTGGACATCTCTCCGAGAATGTAGGAAAACTCAAGGTCATGAGAGTTTTTGACTTTTCAACAAATCAGCTGTCAGGTGCTATTCCAAGCAGCATTGGTGGTCTTCAAGATTTAGTTTTTCTTTCTTTGGCCCAAAATAATTTTGAGGGTCCCATTCCTCAAACTCTTGGTGAACTTACCAGCTTAGAAACTTTGGATTTATCAAAAAACAATCTTTCGGGAGTGATTCCAAAGTTGCTTGAGAAACTTTCACATCTAAAATACTTGAACCTTTCTTTTAACAAACTATATGGGGAAATTCCATATGGGGGGCCTTTCCCAAACTTTTCTGCTGATTCGTTTATGTGGAACAAGGCACTATGTGGTCCTCCTCAATTACAAGTCCCGTTGTGCAAACTAGAAAGAGGTAATCGAGCAAGAACTATTAAGCATGTCCTAAAATACGCTTTGCCAGTAATTGCATCGACAATACTCGTGTTAACACTCATTTTAATTTGGAAAAGATGCAAGAAAAGTAGTGTCAAACACACGAGTGAGGCCAACTTGTTACCTTTGGCAGAATGGAGAAGGATTTCATATCATGAACTCATGCGAGTTACAAACGGGTTTAGTGAGACAAACCTTCTTGGCACTGGGATTTTTGGCTCAGTATATCAGGGAAAACTAGATGATGGAATGGATGTTGCAGTGAAGGCTTTCCATTTAATGATAGAGGGGGGCTTTAAAAGTTTTGAGACTGAATGTAAGATATTGTTAGGTCTTCGCCATAGAAATCTAATAAAAGTTATCAGTGTGTGCAACAACATTGATTTCAAAGCAGTGGTACTCCAATACATGCCTTGTGGGAGTCTTGACAAGTGGTTGCACTCCAACAATCATAGTCTTAATCTATTGCAAAGGTTGAATATAATGATAGATGTTGCATCAGCTGTAGAGTATCTTCATCACGGTTATTCAGAATCCATTGTTCATTGTGACATAAAGCCTAGTAATGTCCTGCTAAGTATGGATATGGTTGCACATGTAGCTGATTTTGGGATAGCGAGACTCCTTAGTGGTTTCGATTCAATAACACAAACCATGACATTAGCAACTATTGGGTACATGGCTCCAGGTAAATTAATTTTTTATTTTGTAATTCCTATAATTATTTTTCTTCTTTTCATTTGGTTAATTTTCAAATATATGCAGAGTACGGAATAGAAGGAGTTGTTTCTACAAGAGGAGACGTGTACAGCTATGGTATTCTACTAATGGAAACTTTCACTGGAAAGAAGCCGACTGATGCAATGTTTGTGGGAGAATTGAGTTTGAAAAAATGGGTCGAAGATGCAGTTACCCATTATGATGTCACAGATGTTGCTGATACTAGTTTTTTGGAAGGTGAAAATCTTGTACTAGTGAAGGAATGCCTATCATCTGTATTCAAATTGGCCTTTTGTTGCACAGCAGAGTCACCGATAGAAAGGAAAAATATGAAAGAAATTACTACTCAACTTAGCAAGGTGAAACTCAAGTTTATAAAGGACATTTGACACAGGCAAGTATTTCTATCTTTTATTTTTCATAATTAAAACAAATAAAAGTATCAAAATTTGTTGGACCATATATCCCAATTTTTGTTTTGATTAATAATTCCTTTTGATTGCTAACGCAGGTAGTTGGAGCTTTCTTGCTTATTTTATTAGAGAGTGAAACTTGTGTATTACTTGTTTTTATTATTTTAATAAACATGAATGATGACTTTGAAGGTGCCAAGCTAGTTAGGATTAATTTTTCAAGTTCTAGTGAAGCTTTTTTCCCCTAACTAAGTCCAATATTATATTTAAAAAACTTTAATGGATATATTTCATCTAACATTTAATTATCTCAAATAAAAACAAAAAAAACCAATGAAGAATAAGTAAATTACAATATTGATATTAGTAACTTGGAAAAGAAGATTTTACTATTAAACCAATATTGCTAACACTTGAAGGTTTTCTGGCTTTAATTAACTTTTTTGTGTAATACAAATGCAGCAAAAACAGAATGATGTAAAGAAAACAAAGGAAATTTGAGTGAAACAGGGGAAAAGAAAGCATGTGGAAGCTCAACAAATACGTACAAGATACCAAGACAATAAGAATTGAATTGGATCAAATTATTAATAGAAACCTCTTCCAGTGAAGTACCAAATTTAGATTCCTTGTAAACTAGGGATCATAGTTATTAGGCATGACAATAGTTGGAAGAACAATTGTCTGCTTTAGTTTTTCGTATGCTTAATTATTTAAATGTTGCATTGAAGTTGTTTCCAAGTTGATATATACTATTCAATTGTAGTAGGATTGTAATGTCAATCCACCTATGGATATAGGCTGTATCTCTAAACTACATAAATTTATTGTAAGACAACCAAGGCAAATTTGAATGCAATTTAAGAAACCCTTTCAAATCTTGTAGTAACTAATAAGTGTTTATCTTTGTCTCATATAATCACATTGCATCATTTAAAGGAGTTAGCCAAATAGTATAGCTTCCGAAAAAAAATTAGGAACAACTTATCTCCCAGTCAATGCCTCAACATGTAATTGGAAGACTTTATAGAATATCTTTTTCAAACTTAGTATATTTGACCAATTGTCGAAGGTCATTTTTGGTACTTTTTTGTGATATCTTGATTTACCACTTTTTTGTGATATCTTGATTTACCAATATCGGAATGACATTATTCAATATGCTTTGGAAACATTAAAGGAAATTGTACAACTTGTATTTCTACACAAATTTCATATTTCTGGCTCGTTCCAAGTTTTTTTCCAAACTAAGTATATTCAACCTATCGTCGGATGTCATTTTTGGTAGTTTTTTCGCAATATCTTGAGTTACTAATATTAGAATGAAATTATTCATGATGCGTAGGAAACAGTAAAAGAAATTGCACAACTTGTATTTCTACACAAATTTCACATTTCTGGCTCATTCCAAGTCCTTTTCCAAATTTAGTATATTCGACCGATCGTTGGATGTCATTTTTGGTATTTTTTTGCAATATCTTGAGTTACTGATATCAGAATAAAATTATCCAAGATGTGTTGGAAATGTTATAAAAAATTGTACAACTTGTATTTCTACACAAATTTCTAATTTCTGGCTCATTCCAAGTCCTTTTCCAAACTTAGTGTATTTTACCAATTGTCAGAGGTCATTTTTGGTAGTTTTCTTGCGATATCTTGAGTTACCGATATTAAAATGACATTATTGAAGATGCGTTGGAAACATTAAAGGAAATTTCGCAACTTCTATTTCTACACAAATTTCACATTTCTTGCTCATACCATGTCCTTTTCCAAACTTAGTATATTTGACCTATCGTCAGATGTCATTTTTAGTAGTTTTTTTTTGCGATATCTTGAGTTACCAATATCGGATTGAAATTATTCAAAATGATTTTGAAACGTTAAAGGAAACTACACAACCTATATTTCTACACAAATTTCACATTTCTGGCTCATTCCAAGTCCTTTTCCAATCTTAGTATATTCGACCTATAGTCGGATGTCATTTTTGGTATTTTTTTTTGCGATATCTTGAGTTACTGATATCAAAATGGTATTATTCAAGATGCATTGGAAATGTTAAAGTAAATTGCATAACTTGTATTTGTACACAAATTTTACATTTTTGGCTCATTCCAAGTCGTTTTTCCAAACTTAGTATATTTGACCAATTGTCGGAGGTCATTTTTGGTAGTTTTTTTTTGCAATATCAGAATGACATTGTTCAAGCTGTGTTGGAAATGTTAAAGGAAATTGTACAACTTTTATTTCTACACAAAATTTACATTTCAATCTCATTCCAAGTCTTTTTCTAAACTTAGTATATAGGACCTATCATCGAATGTCATTTTTTGTAGTTTTTTTACGATATCTTGAGTTACCAATATCATAATAAAAATTTTCAAGAAGCGTTGAAAACATTAAATGAAATTGTATAACTTTTATTTCTACACAAATTTCACATTTCTGGTTCATTCCAAGTCATTTTCCAAACTTAGTATATTCGACTGGTTATCAGATGTCATTTTTGGTAATTTTTTTGCAATATATGTTGCACAATTTTTTTTCTTTTAAAGATATAAGATTAAATTTATATATTTTACTTTTACTTTATTTATTTTTGTGACAGGTAAAGAAATTATTATAAATAAAATATATTTATTTAAGGTTTTGTTTATTTTTTCCTTAAAAAAAATGTTTGTTTTACAATTTTTTTTATTTAATCTATATTTGAAATACTATTTTAAGTACATAAAAATTGTAGTTAAATGGCCTAAAATATGGGTGGGAAAATTGGCGCTAAAATTGTGATAAAATGGCCTAAAATAAAAATTGTTTATTTATTTTTTATTTTTTAAACTACTGTTTTAAAGTTATAAAAATGGTAGTTAAAAACCCTAAAAAATAAGACAGGAATATTACGACTAAATTACAATACTTTTTAACTATTATTTTATAAAACACTAGTCTAAATTTTATCATCCAACTATATGATTACTGTTTTATTTATACCCATAGTAAAAACAACAACAGATATAACTACCATTTAAAAACAGTAGTTAAAAATTTCTTATAATTATCGTTTTTTAAAACCCGTAGTTGTAACCTTTTACTACTGTTGACTTTGAAACAATAGTTAAAAAAAATTAAAACAATAGTCTTTTTGTGGTTTTATTGTACTGGTCGGACCCCGACTATGAGATTAGGGTCTGGTGTGATCGGGAGCTTGAACTTGCTGGGGGAGCGGCTGAAGAGGAGGCTGAGCTGCTTTGAATTGAGATACCGCAATCAACTATGGAGGAGCTTGGGGCTGAGACGGCTGACAAGCCGATTGTGGAAGATCGTCCTGCGGAGGGAGAGAAAACGGAGGAGGAGCTGGCAGAGTTGGAGCGTGCTAGCTCCAACACAATATTTTTTTCTTCTTTTTATTTTATAATGATGTACCCAATGGAGTGACCCATGAGGTAGGATTCCCCAACCTATGGGTTGACCCGACCTATAGGGTATGACCCGAGACGTAAGGTATGACCCAATTCGTCAGATGACCCGAGCCGGTGGGGTAGGGTGCATCGTAGAATGAACTGACCCATAGAGTAAGCAGATCATAAGTGGACCAACTTAACAGATGGGCCTTCCATGAGATGGGCCATGGAGATATCAATGCGCTTGTTGTAGGACCCAAAGTGGACCTTAACGTAAAGCTTAGGAACGGGCTATCACGTTGAACTCACGTGATGGGTTGTGACTATGAACCCTACCGTGAAATGATGTGGCATGGTGCCAACTGTCCCGCTAGAGGGATAAAATGGTAAATACGGAATTTGGCCCAAACAGTTTGCCCCCCCCCCCCCGCCCACACTCTAAGTTTAGAGGTTCTAAGCTTAAAGAGTAGTTATAGTCGATTTCGAAGACCATCGGATCGATTCACAAATTAAAAGCAAACGAGTAGCATGTGAGCTAAAATTGCTTGTTGAATGACATGCCAAGTGGAACTACTTGAGGCCAGGGTGCTGCCTAAGCTTGGACTCGACCATGGGTCATATGCAGTATGTATGTATGCTGGGCTCGACGTGTTGACCTGCAAAGGACAAGTAGTTTACTAAGTCTGGGTTAGCGTATGTCATATACAGGAAGATGGTGAGAAAGTGCTCGACCAAGGCCGCTTCTGGATAACAACGTTGTATGTTCATTTTGAGGAATGCATGACTTGGTGTCGACTGCAAAGTTAATCCGTACGGATTGATCTTCGAAGGGAAGGCTTACCTTCAAACTCAACCTCACGTTGCATGAAACCTTAGGCTGTCAGAGTTGTCATGTGCTTAATTGGAAAGCTTTTGAGTAATTATGCCATACTCAACATGTGGTCGTATGCAATGTGATGTCATGAGCGGACCTACGGATTGGCTTGCATTTGGAAACAAGTACAGGATTGAATGCGAGCTAATGTCGAGTGTGATAACTCAAGTTGATATTGTTATCAAATCTTTGGGTTCGACTGGGGCCGTGTGCAACCCAATATCGTGTTAAAACCATGTTGTTACCTTCTTACATCGGGCCTGACATGTTGTCGTGTGACCCATAACTGTCCTAGGAAATCCCAACTTGCAAAGTTGGGTTGGCATTAAATGCATTTGAAGCAAAATCGTGTGCAAGATGAGTAAGGTAAATGAGAGTTTCATAAAGGACCTGGGTTTGACACAGGGTCGAGAGTAGGGTGAAATCTTGCTTTATTGGTTCCTTTGTTTGGCAAATGAATTCACAGGGGCGATTCACGTGGCACATGTGCCAAGTGGGTGAACTTGCATGTGCTTGGGTGGGAATTCAAAAATGACGCAAGTGATTTGAGTTCCGAGGTTGCCTTGCTGAGTGACACGTGGCGATGGTCAATGATGGAGTTTTTGTACCTGTTGGCTTCCCTAAGAAGCTTCATTTTTGCACTTTTCAGTTGAAGCAAGTTTGGAGCTGGGTTTGTAGGCGATTTTGAGCAAATTTCTTCATTTCTAGTTAAAATTCCCAAAACCTTGGATTTTTCTTTCATTTTTGAAGTCTGGGCATTGTTTAATGCATTTGTGAGGAAATATGGGTTGGATTGGTCACTGTTCCATCGAGTTTCAAGCTAGGAAAAAGTGGGTTTTGATTTTTTTTTTTTTTTGTATTGGTCATTTTCGAGTTTAATATGAGTTTTTGGGTTTATTGGAGTGGATTGGAGCTTTTTAGGAAAATTCCTAGTTAAAAACAAGCAATTTAGTGAAGTTTCGATTTGGGTCAAAAAATTTGGGTTTCGCTGTGTTTTGGGTTTTAGCCGGGGAAAAAGAAAGTTAGTTAGACTATGCACTCAACATCAAGTCATGTGCGACCGTGGTGACTTCTGAGTATCTTAATTTTGGGGGTGCATTTGACACGAGGTTGTATGCGAAGTTTTAAGTCTTGACTTAGCAATAGTTTGAAAAGTCATCCTGCATTCGACGCCTGGTCATGTGCGGGTTTGAGGGATTGAGAAGTCAAGCACTTGGAGAAGCGTACTTGACCAAAGTCGTTTGTGACAGTTAGGAGATTTTGAAGGCGAACATGGCGGGTCGAGACCCAAGGTTGCCGGAGGTTGAAATATTTATGTCAAAAGATGATGCCTTATACGCCAAATGGGGGCTTGACTTAGACTCCCAGCTTGGGGAGCAGCACAAAGGGTACAGTCCCAGTGGCCTTGTTAACTGAAAGGATAGCTTCGGGCACTGAGGCAAGGATGAGTGCACGAAGGCTAGAAATAGAGGAGGTTGACTCTGAAGATCTACACACTCCTATGGGTCCCATGGGACCGTTAAATGGTGGAAGTAGGCGGGGAAGTATCGTCTGCGAGCCACCCAGACAGGGGGATTCTTTTGGTATACCCAAAGTCAACTGTGAAGGAAGGTGACTTGGGGAAATTGAGGTTTACTTACAAAATCCCCAAGTACGTGGAGATTCGCACCCCTGAGGCACATGAACTGGTGGACTGGGTCGTACCCGACTAGGTAGCCCTATATGAAATCAGCTTTAGAGACGGGATGAGGCTGCTGATCCTGAAGTTGGTGCGAGATGTGATCAATCATTATAAGATTTCCCCAAGCCAACCTATACCGAATGCCTGGAGGATAGTCATGTCACTAGAGTGACTCAACATGCAACACGAGATCGCATGTGAGCTTGGAGAAGTGTTATACTCCTACTACTTAAAGGAACATGACACCGACAAGGGGCGATATCAGTTCATTGTCCGGAAGGATCATGTGTCGCTTGTTACTTTCCTAAGGTCGAATGATCGTAGGTGGAAGGACAATTACTTCTTTGTGAAGGGAGAGTTAGTGTATGGGCCGCATAGGCCAAGAGATGCCCCAAGCCACTGGAAGGCCACAAGTAAGTGTATTATTTTTTTAAGTTCCTTATGCTTGACTGACATTAACCTTTTGCACTGTGCGGATCACGACTTCAACCGTCTGTGCTGAGTGGACTCATAACCGAGGATCGCACAAAGCAGTTGTTGGAAATCCCAGTCGAGGAGTGGGACTATAGGGTCGTGTTGTCGGAAGCTAACTTGAGGTCAAGACACCTTTGCAATTTTGTGAAAGAGGTACGACAAGGTATCCTATCCCTCCCTTTGAATTGATTTTTCCTATACTCCGCCTGCAGCATGCCATCCATGTCGTGTATGGAGGCAGCAAATTGTAACCTCTAACTGCCGAGGAATTGTCGCTTGTAGAGGAAATAATGAGTTGGAAGATTTTCATTTCCTTTGGTGAAGGAAGCTCTTAAGCAGAGGAAGAGTGAGAAAAGAAAGTGGGCACTACCTAATTCATCAATCGTGGACAACCACCTTGATATGGTGTCAAGTGCACCTGTTGGTTCGAGTGAGTCATCCCAGGCTAAGTCTTCAAAAAAGACTAGGTCGAGTGATGCAGAGGACTATGTGAGAATCGACCTTCTATCCACTGGGTCAGCCTACTCAGACCCTTCCTTTGTGAAGATTGCGGTTGACTCCTTACTTCTCCCTACTAATTGCAAGAGGTTTGCGGATATTGGGCATGTCCAAACGGCAAAATAGAGGGCATGTCAGGTTTACTTGGCTTGAGAAAGCAAGTGACATCTCAAGAAAAGACGAACAATTAGTTGGCTGCTTCTAATACAAGCTTGAGGAAGCAAGCGGCCGAGCTCTAGGCTCAGCAAGCTAAGCTAAACGAGAGGAACACTGAATCGGAGGTGAGGCAAGCTGACTTGGAGGTGAGGCAAGCCTTTTTAGAGAGTGAACTTGTTACCTTCAAGGCGGCACATCTGGCAACCCAAGCCGAGGTGGAGGCTACCTTACTCCAGATGAAGTCTGTGGTAGTGGATGCAACACAGCATGCCAAATCCGAACTCAGGGAGGAGTTTAAGGTAGGCCAGCATGTTGAATGGGACCCAAACTTTGAAATCAACTTCTAGAAGGAGAGGGAGGCTGAGTTGGCCAAAACGAGAAGGAGGTTGAGCCTGAGAAAGAGGCAGAGAATTCTAAGGTAGTCTAGCTTGAAAAGGAGGTGGAAGTGACCGTAGTTGTTGTTGCAAAAATGTGACTGTGCTTTAAGTGCAAGTATACACTATCATGAATAAGTAATACAATGATAAGAGAGATCGTACCCATGAGGATTGAGATTGGTTAATTTCTAAAATCCAAATTAACTAATCAATTAAACTAAGAATTCAAGTAACATGTAACACAAATATTTTTGGTGTTTTTGAGATGTAAATAACAAGTAA